>JAPMLY010000652.1:0-176949 GCA_026401115.1 Tetraselmis chui
GCGCGCATGTGTGTGTGTGTGTGTGTGTGTGTGTGTGTGTGTGTGTGCGTGTCCTTTTACCATTTGTTATCTAGCTGTATGTAAACCAGCGTTGCGACCATTCGTGTGCCAGTGTAGGATGCGGGTCGCTGCTGTTCTGATGCTTAAATGATGAGGTAACGTTGTAATGATGAGCTGATTCTTTAATGTTAAGGTAATGGAGGGGTATTTTGACTTTGCAGGATGGAGCGGCTGGCGTGATAAGTGGGCGTACTGGACCAATTGATAGTGGAGCGGGAGAAGATGGCAGGGACACAGCTGAGGTGGAGACGGAGGCAGGTGTAGTGTGTGGGAGCAAAGTGGTAGGCCGCAGTAGGGGCGACGGGGACAGCCGGGCAGATATGGACATGGAGGATCTGGAGCAGGAAGATGAGCTACCGGAAGACCAGATGCAGCCCATCTTTGCGGTGGCCCAGCGGCTTGCAGCTTTGCAGAGGCAGCAGTCGGACACCCTGCAGCAGCTACTCCGTTTACGACTGGAGCAGCTAAGGTCCTCTCCCCCCTTGCAACACACACGCACACACACACACACACACACACACACACACACACACACACACACACACACACACACACACACACACACACACACACACACACACACATATATAAATCTCCCCATATACAACCATTTGTGGTTCCAACATTTCATTCTCGCCACCGAATCCCCTGCTTTGATCATTTTGCCTTAGCTCGCCACAGTTTCCCTCTCCTGCTGAATCTTGCACCGGCTCTCGTGGCTCTTTAACGACAGGCTCCGCCAACAGCAGCTGGCTGCTTTGCAATGCCTGCTGCGCACGGAGGCTGCCTGCATTGAGGGTAGTCCGCTGCAGCTATCTGCGGTTCAACAGGCAGTGGACCTGTTGACGGACTCGCTGGAAGATGTGCACGCGGCAGCAGCTGCGCTACAGTGGGGAGGGGAGGTGAGCCTCTCTATCGCCTCTGCACGACGTACCGCTATATAACATTCTGTCGGTCTATTTGAAGGCCAATTTATGTGTTCCCTCCCAGATCACGCATGCTGCAGCAGTGGCGGCCAGTGTCAGCGAAGCGGATTCGCGCGCCGAGGAGGTGTCTATGATGGCACGACAGCTGCTATCGGCTCTACGGCGGCATCCGAATCGTGTCGCGGGTGGAACTTCGGGTTCCGTTCCTCTCAGAGGTTAGACCCTTTCTAACATCATATTCCTGCCCCTGCTTCGATACCGGCCGCATGTGTGTGTGTGTGTGTGTGTGTGTGTGTGTGTGTGTGTGTGTGTGTGTGTGTGTGTGTGTGTGTGTGTGTGTGTGTGTATCTCGGGTGAAGTATTATGATTATCTGAGAGTGCTCGGGTGTGTGATGTTTACGGAGTAGGGGCCACACCGGAGGAGATTGCGCAATTCCCTGTGGAGCAGTGTATTGCGGGGTGTGCGTTACAGGGGGAGACTTGCTCCATCTGCCTGTCTTCATTCCACGTGGGGGACGACATGCGTGGGCTCCGGGTCAGTGCCCCCCAATGGCCTTCCACTTTGCTCACTTTATTTAGTTGCTGCTATGCTGCTCATGTTGGGAGGCTGATGGTGGCCGTCTTTGTCTCTCCCCCCTCTCATGTGCTGCAGTGCCCTTCTGCAAGGACACGGCACTTTTTCCACAAGGCCTGCATCGACGAGTGGTTGGGGATTCGGGGGTGCTGTCCGCTGTGCAAGTATGAGATATTGGTAGATGAGTAGGCGTGGCAACCGATTATGAACCTGCTGCTGCCTCAATCCGCCTGTCCAGGGTCTGCAATGGTTGGAAGTAAATTCTTTAAGCTTTCAGATTTTTGCCTACCTTGACTCTGTCATTGTGGATCAGATGCCATCATTTCGGCTGCATTAGTGCTCGCAACACGTGGCTCTGTAATTTTAGGTATAGACCATGTGTTCAGCATGCCGCAGCTCATCTGCACTCTTATCATCACCACCGCAAACATCCGCCGCTCCACGAGCTACTTCGCTCCTCACACTACCTACCTACTCCATGATGTAGAGCTACTTTGTGAGCACCACAGGATTGTGCCTATGACTTTCTCTACTCGGGTGGCCACATTATAGAGAATCATCGTAGCTGCGTTGTCTCGGTATCAGGCCCCACGTACAAGCTTACCCCCACATCCTGGCGCCAGTGACAGAATGATGCACCCTCTCACATCCGCGCGTAGAGGTAAATACTCGCGCCAGTGATGCAGTGCATGGCGCCTTAAAGGTGAATGTAAGGGGGAGGGACTAATATGCCATTTACACAACTATTCCGATGCAAAATAAGTTCACTTCTACTCGCTTCTCGCGTTTATTGCCCTCTTCGCCTACCGGTTCATCTGCCAGCTATGCTCCTATCGACAGTGGCTATTCTCTTACTTCCCGCGAGGCAAGCGTACTAAAAACCTCGACAAAGCGGAAACTACAAGGATCACGTGCCCTATCGCGTATGTCTCAACGTCCCGCAAGCTTTCCTCCATTAATCAAAATAACTTCACTCACGCAGGAAGTGGATGAATAAAATACTGCTAACAGCGCTTGTCGCCCTTCACTGCAGAGGAGACCGCAGCGGACGGCTCTTGCGGCGAGTGTTGCGGCTGCGGAAACTCCTTGCCTCCGAGGCTCGCCGCTTGCGGTTAGAGGTTACGTCGGACCGGTCACACAATGATGAGTCCGCCAAGGCTCCCTCAGAGTTCGAGGGGGTTCCGGGTGGCTGGACGGCTCCAGCAGCTGGAGCGGCACCATTCACGGTCGGAGCGAAGCCTGACTTTTTCGTGGCCCGAGCTGGTGGAGGGGTATCCGGTTCCACCACGCCGGCACACTCGAGTTTGCATCGTAAGCTGCAATACTTGTTACTGTCCTGCACCTGGCGACTGCAGAGCTCGCAAGTGGTGAGCGCGTTCGACGGGCGTGGTTGCGGGCGCTGTTTCACGAAGATTACCCGAGAAGAGTTGATCATATACGTTTGAATACCAGCTATATCCGCCACGGCTTGCAGGTCCTGCACCTTCACCACGTCGTGGTACGAGCTTCGACGAATCTGTTGACACACGGAACAAACATACTCAGCCAACATACTCAGACGGATATTCCATGCTGTCTAACAAACCGTCTCCCGAGCACCCCTGAGGTCTTTGGGGGAAACAATGCGCAGGGCAACAGCGTACTATGTACTACCACAGACAGACTGACGAGTATAAGATCATAGCATCACACAATGGTCGGCTTTGGCTATCATAGGCTCTCTATCATTCATTCTACACACATAACGCACACGGCGATTTACGGGGAAGTCGTAGGAATAACTCTTTATGCGAAAGATCGTCCAACATCATTTTCATAGAGGGTTGTTAAAGACACGTCTTGATTATGAACAAGAAAGCATTTTTTTGCCACTGAAAGACACGTTGGCATGCTATCGTCGGAAAGGGGTTAAAATATTATGGGATATCTAGAGAAGTGCGACGAGGAGTGTTTCCGGAGGGAGAAACCCACAACGTTGCTGCCTAAGGGCCGCGCCGTTGGCAGCACGCGGAAGTTTCATTATTTCGTTAAGTTACGGTAGATGTTGCTACGTGTATGGCGTGTTCAAACCTGGAGGAAGCGGTGGCCAGCGTGGTCGGCCGCGCAGGTGGAGCAGAATCCGATTGGGTCGCAGCAGTCGACACAAAAGAAATTCGTGGTCACTTCACGGCCAGTGCCAACGCAGTTAGGACAGGGGTTGAAAAAAGATGTGCTCTGCGCTGTGAAAATGTCGAGCCAGGCAACGTCGGACGCAAGGCACACTGAACTTCTTGAACACCCACCACCGTGGGCACTGCAACCGTCTATAGGAGACTTATTCTTCCCAAATACGTGACCGGATAAGGGCATGGAGCCTGGTGTCCCAGGTGGAGATACTGTGAGGACCATTTGGAACGGTTGAAGCGGGTTGGACGGCCAATGCAGTTGACTGTCGATAAATGTGGGTGGAGGCCTTTTCGGAGAAGAGTGGGTGTAACAAAGGAGTCGTCGTGTTGCAAAGCTTCACAAATATGTCTAGTCAGGGAAGACGGCCCACAACAGAACAGTTTGGGGTTGAAGTCCGGCGGTTGATAGCCAATGCTGGCCTCGTAGCCTCGAGACTAGTGTCGCGTTGCCTTGACGACAGCGTGGCTCAATTCCTTTGGTCGTCGGAAGTCACTTTTCCTGGAAATACCTGCAAACGCCGCAACACAGTAAGTTCAGCCTGTCTATGACTCGTCAGATAACAATTAGCGGGAAGTTGTGCAGCACATTATACATAAGCCACCCATATTCGCGAGGTCCGCCGGCAGGTTGCCATTGGGCATACGAGCGAAGAATTGCGCATTTGCGATGGTACGATTAGGTGAAAATAATGCGGTGAGTGCATTACCCTACGACAATTTCTAGACAACTTGGTAACACGGCAAATGGCAATGCTCACAGTGGGTAGTAGCTCTTGGAATGGACGTCGACGGCGAGTGCGAGGCGAACGCGTTGACGATAGTGAAGAGGGAGGTAAGGGTAACCTACCCACAGCAAATCTCGGACTGCTATGAGGTGATGGCCACCGTCGGATGGAGTTGGCTGTGAGACTGTCGCGCGCGTGCTAAAATCTAGGACACGCTCCCAGATCTGATGAACGGTACGTCGGACGGGCGTAAATCTCTAAAACCATCAAAAAGAAAACGCGTACGTAGCAGTTCATCCCCAAAAGGTACTCACTCAGTAGTTTTCACTCCACTTCGCCCGAGAAACTTTGCAGTTTTCACTGACTTTTGGTACGCTCCCTTCGCTTTTGACACAGGTGACATTCTGCGGCGCACGATAATGACAGCTAGACGAGTCGGCCATCTGTTGCTGGTGACGAATTGTAAATTTATTGTAGTACATTCGTATATGACAGGAAAGATTGCCGTATCTTTTAGATACAGATATTTTCGAGGCAAAGCGGCCTCCAGCCTCCCAGTGCCGGCCCGTCGGGGCGTCGTCAAGATTTGCACCCATCCAAATATCGATACCTTCGGGATGAAACAGTAGTGTGCAATTCCGGTGTTCACGGTGAGGAACGCTCCTGCTGCCCATCGACCAGGGGGCACGGTACAGGTAGCAGGTACAGATCGAGCACGAATTGCCTGTTGCTGATCTACATCTACAGGTACTGCTACGATTTCAAATGCCGGACGATGATAGGGGTTTATTATTCCGCCCACGACTATGCTGCGCTGTAGGGCTCATGCTTGCCCTGTAGTGTTATCTTCCGTCCACGCTGCGCGGCGTTATGAAAATGACAGAGACGAGAGAAGAGACACGAATTTCCAGTACTGGGTAACAAATATGCTGGCTGCGTACAAGGACCTTCTTGCATATTTGCCAAGCAGGAAACTTCGTAAGGAAACTTCCTTACACAAAATTTTACGCAATGAGGTCTCCTTGTCCATCCTTACCGAAGTTGTGGATTTGTGGTGGGTCTTTACCCCCTTGGCCGGGAGGGTGTCGTAAGGGGCGTTTTAGTTGGGTGGGAAGGATTGGAAGGTGTGCGTCATTTGACCTCTCAAGCTAGCTACTAGCACATATATGTTCTTGCTTGTTGTTACTGTGGCGGTTAGCCTCTGAAAGCTAAACGCTAGCACAAATCTGTTCTAGTCTGTCTAGTCTTGTTGTTGTAAGCAGGCAAAATGCTATTGTCGAGAGGCAATTGATGAGAGATGATTCACTGCTGTACTTGGGCAGTAGATGTTGTTAATGAACAAAGGAATTGTTAAATGGTTCTGTCACCTCCCTCTACTGCACTGGGCTTAAATAGGTTTCAGCCCAGACTAGTTACGCTTGCAAGCTTTGCTTACGTGTCAAGCGTTAGTGCTGTCTAACCGTCGCCTGTCCTCGGGACATGGCCTTTCAGCTTCCTCGGTCTTACGACGCTGCACCTTCCACATTGAAGAGCTTGTTCTGGCGCGTCATCTGGCTAGTAAGACTAATTATGCATATCTGTACGTACCGGGAGGTATTAGTCGTACTGTAGCATTAGGCCGGCCACTAGTGGAATAGCCAAATAGCGCACACGTGACCATATTGCTGTACGGTATAGTACGTCACAGTACGTTTCTCGATTTCAAGCCAGTCCAGTCAGCACGAGTCGGCCTAGGATGTATGGGTGCTATTTCGCGTTACTAAACGAATAGCGAATAGGGACCAACTACAGTTAAGTACTTGTGTGAACCATCTAGCGACGATCGCTACTACCAACTACCCAGAGGAGCTACCCCGCAAGTCGCTATCGAAAAAGTTGAGTAGACGAGAATCTTGCTGCCACACAGATGGTGCAACTTGTTTTATAAAGGTATCTCAAGGTACGCTTCTAGATTTTCGATAAATTCGGCGTCGATCTACCTCTTGTTTGAGCGAGTGGGCAAGTCAACAAGAGATAGATTTTCGAATATGCGTGTGTCCGGATAGATCGCTCGCCGAGCGAATGCGTCCTCTGCTCACTCCAACACAAGCCGCGCAGGATTCCATGATAGCGATAGCGACTACGTGGTGAACATGTGGGATACTAGCGATAGTCCTAGGATTCCTTCTTCTAGACGATGGCACGCCACTGTTTTTGCGTTGTCCCGTTGCTGGCATCCCTCGTTGATGTACGGGTACCTGTAGTCGGTGAGCCAGCCATCCCAAACCTATAGAGCGGTCGCTCAAACCCATAGCGGTCCGGTTGTATTTCGTTATTTCACTTCGCCTGTATATCGTGTACATTATTTGAAAAACGCTATACCTCCTATTCCGAATAGGAGGTATATTCGCGAATATACCTCCTATTATTTGCCTGGACCTATAGCTCGTATCGCTTCGCGATTTACTTATTACTAATAATTCCGACGTGTCAGTACGTTTCGGTACTGTATAGTGATACGTACCGCTATCGCTATTCCGCTATTCCTCTAGTGGCCAGCCTTAGCACCATTATAATATAGCAGTAGCGACGTACCCACGAGTATACGTCCGTCCGATGGAAAAGCACGAATTAATATCCGTAACGAGTACCTGTACAATGTCCTGCAATGTACTGTTGCAGGACTGTACTCGTCACACTCGTACCCTCCCCCTCTTGACAGATCAATGAGGCCGCCGCGAGGCAGACCTCCGTGGTTCTAGGCTCCTTTACTGAAGCAGTTACTGGGACTCAGGAATGCGCGCTGGGAAAGCGTGCATGAAATCAATGTAGGCCTGAGTCTTGGCGAACTTGCGCCATTGGGGCGTCTCCAAGAATTCTTGTAACGCAAATGTTCGATGCACCTCGTTCAACCGGTGCCAGACAGGTGGAATGTCGTCATCACTGAAGTGCGTCATGAAGAGCAAATATTTGCCTCGTCGTCCAGGTAGAGACTTGATGCACACAGCAGATATGTGCGAAACGTCAAACTCCTCATCGTCTCCTTCAGGTAAAGTCACAGGAACAGCTGGTCGTAGCGAAGCGGTAGAGCAGGGTCGTAAGTTGTTAACATGGAACACAGGATGTAAGCGTACTGTCGCTGGTAATTTCAATCTGTAACTGTGTTTTCCAATCTGCTCCTCCACTGAAAAAGGTCCGAGCTGTCTGTCTCTGAGTTTCCTGTTCGGTTGTCCTCGAAGAAAAAGGTTTGCTGTGACGACTGACACCTTGTCTCCCTTAGCGAAGTGTGGCGCCGTAGACGGTTCTGTGCGCGCCTGCATCTCGTTCTTATGTAGCTGTAATATTGAGCGTACCAGGGTGTGTACCTCCTCTAACAATCTCAACCGCTCTGTTGCGTCTTGCGAAATTGGTATCGATGGTCGCATGCTGAAAAGCAGGTCAGAAGGCTCCTCAGGAGAAAAGCCAAAGTTAGCCTCGAACGGTGTGTGCTCAATTCCGAGTGCACGCGAAGCATTATACGCAAATTCCACTTGCGGTAAAAGTGTCGACCAATCAGAGCCATCATAGCAGCAGAAGCAACGAAGAAGCTGCTGAAACGTGCTGTTCACGCGTTCTGTGAGTCCGTCTGTTTCTGGGTGTCGGCTGGTAGACATGTTCAGACGCGTTCCAAGGCGTCGCGAAAGAGTCTGCCAGAAGGCGCTGACAAATTTCGGATCACGGTCGCTGATTAGCACACGGGGAAGTCCATGTAAGCGGTAGACTCCCTGTAAAAATAAAGTTGCAGTTTCTTCGGCAGTAATTGACTCTGTACATGGCAGAAAATGGGCCATTCGAGTTAGATGGTCCACTACTATCAGCACACTGTTAAAGCCATTGCTCTCAGGCAAGTGTGTCAGGTAGTCAAGACCAACTGTGTGCCACGGTCTGGGTGGAACAGGTAATGGGTAAAGAGTCGCAGCCATCTGCGGTCGAATCTTTGCTCGTCGGCACACGACGCAGCGTTCACAAAAATCTTTCACGTCTTGGCGGATTCGTTTCCACCAGAATCTGTCGAGTGCCTTAGCAAGAGTGCTAGCAACTCCTCTGTGACCGGCTGACGAACTTTCGTGCAGCTCTACGATCAATCTCAGTCGGAGCTCAGAGTTCTGTGGAATACAGAGGCGATTGAGACGCCAAAAGTACCCATCTCTAGCTTCTATCCGACTGTCTTTTGTCCACTCACCATCGTCCCCATAAAACGAATCCTGTGAGAACCCCTCGCGAATGAGATCAGCGAACTCAGGGCTCAGCTGCAACGCTTCAACAGTCAGTAAATTTAACTGTGCGTCTTCAAACAGCAGCTGGGACTTCCGTCGTAATTCTCGATCTGACGGAACCTCGCCATCCCAAAATAAGGGTACTGTGGCCTGAGGTACGAAGTCTGGACGCCGGCTTAACGGGTCGGCTTCGTTCAGAGCTCCCTTGCGATATGCAAGTGTCATCGAGCCCACAAACGGTTGCAAATCCCGCAGGTATCTTGCTTGCCGCTTGTTCAGCCTGTTGTTCGGTTGCCTGAGCAGATGTCGCATTGTGTCGTGGTCTGTTACGACAAGGAACTTAGAACAGCCTTCAAGATAGCACCTCCAATGCTTGACAGCTTCGCATACGGCCAAAGCTTCTAAGTCGTACGCAGAGTAAGTGTTACCACGCTCAGCTGGATTCAACTTACGCGCCCAGTAAGAGACTGGTTGAAGACCGCCTCCTTGGTCTTGCAACAGGACTGCTGCAATCCCCACTGTTGAAGCATATGTAGCCACGGTGAACGTCGCGTCCGAGCTGACCTCCGGAAGGATCAGGCATAGCGTGGAAATGAGCCGTAACTTGAGAGTCTCAAAGGCTTCCAAACAGGCAGGCGTCAGCGTAACCTTCTGTGGCTGGGACTTCCGCAGTAAGTCCGTCAATGGAGCCGTAAGGTCGCTAAAATGGTGTATAAATCTCGCATAGAAGTTGCAGAACTGTACGAAACTGCGAACCTCCTTCTGCGTCTTGGGCACTGGCCAGTTTGCAACGGCCTCGACTTTCTTTGTGGAAACCGAAATTTTCCCGGCTGACACAGTGTAGCCCAAATACTCCATTTCTTGCAATCCGAAGAAGCACTTAAGGCGTAATTTCAGCCCTTCCTCCTTAAATCGCTGTAGCACTAGACGTAGGTGCTGCAGGTGCTCCTCCAGTGTCCGGCTGTATATACAGACGTCATCCAGGTAGACTGTCACGAACTTATGTAAAAAGTCGCGAAGAATGTCGTTCATCATCCTCTGAAATGTAGCTGGAGCATTACACAGCCCAAACGGCATGGCGACCCATTGCATTAATCCATCAGGGGTCTGAAAAGCCGTCTTATGAACGTCCTGATCACGCACTCGAACTTGCCAGAATCCAGAAGCGAGGTCGAGGTGTGTGTAAAAATTCGCGTCGTTAAGTTCGTCCAGTGTGTCATCCACTCTAGGAAGTGGGTAGGCGTCCTTACGCGTAACCTCGTTAAGGCCACGGTAGTCAATACACAGACGTAGCGAGCCATCAGCTTTCCGCACAAAAAGAATTGGCGAGCCAAACTCACTGTAGCTGGGACGGATCAGACCAGCTTCTACTGCGTCTTTGAGCTGTCGATTAAGCTCAGCGCGTTCAGCTGGAGATAGTCGGTTCAGACGTTGACGTCGCATCGGGCCAATTGTTTCAATGGGATGGTCCCACTGTCGGCTTACAGGTGGAGAGTCGACAGGTTGCAGTAACTCCGGGAAGTCATCGAAGAGTATTGACCGGAAGTTTTCACGTTGGTCTGTCGTTAGTTCCTCTCCAGTGTGAAAGTCTGTCGACTGTTCGGCGGCTGACGTAAGTTCAATGACGTAAAAATCAGCATGACGTCCCCTGCTGCGGCGCGTCTTGCGCATCAGCTTCTGAACTTTCGTAGACGACAGGAGTAGACACTCAGGGCGTCGTTCCTCAAGTGTAGTCTCCACCGCTGTGCCGTCCATAAGTGTAAAAATTCTGGTGGTACCAAATTGTAAAGAGGCCTGTTCGTCATCAAGCCATGGTAAACCCAGGATTAAGTCAGCTGTGCGTAAATCACGTAGAACGTAAAAAGTTCGCTGAAATTCGTGTCGAGCCAGCTCAAAAGTGACGTCACAGACTGTCGTAGAAGTCACTCGTTGTCCGTTAGCAAGTCGAACTAGAGTTTTACTTGCAGACTTCCGAGTCTGTAAAGCAAAGCGTCGTACAAAGTCCTCTGACACAAAATCAAGTGTCGCAGCGCAGTCCACTAATCCAGTAATTTGGTGTCCGCCATCAGGAGTTTTCACAGTCAGCTCAGTTCGAATTAACGGGCGAGCTTCCGTGAGGTCAGTCAGTTGCGCTGTAGCTGGCGAAGAAAATTGTTGCAGCGTAGCGATGGACTGTTCCGCGTCGTCTGCTGGTACAGGTACCGAGTCGGGTAGATCAGGTGCTGTAGGTTCTGGTGAGTCGTTAAACGCACAATCTGCGTCGACTAACCACAGTTGTACATGCCAAGGAGCTGGAGCAACCACCTCCTGTTGCGCTGGGTTGTCCAGTGACTGACGTGTAAAAAGCTGTGTCCTTGCTGGGAATTCTTGAAAAAATTTCCAATGCTTAGTCACCTGAGTAAATTTCGCCCACTTTGGTAGTACAAATATAGCCATCGTAGATGTCGGAGATGTTCGACGACAATCCTCAAAATGCTGCGCAATCCGCTCAGCTATCTCCCAGGGTGGGTTGATAAACACCCGTTCTCCTGTCAAGTCTCTGTCTAGAATCGAGTCACTCGGCGAACAGTGAGGTAAGTCACCGTGCGAGTTAAGACCTTCATCATCAGCACATCCCTCCAACGTGAAGTTGAATCGTGCATGCAGAGGGTCAAAGACTGAGTCAACCAGTTTCCAATCAACTGAACGTCTGGTTACAGGTTTGTGACTCTGTCTCTGCTTAGTCTGACGACGACGACCTGCTACTTGCGCTACAGGTGTCGCTACTGTAGTCGATGGAGATGTCGAAGGTGTGTCGACGACCTCTGTCGCTAACAATGTTTCAGAATGAACAGTAGATGTAGCCGGCTGCTCCAGTTCATCTGTAGAACAGCCTTGCCACCATCATTGCTTCTTAGTTTGCATCGGTGCCTTGCCTTTGAACTCCGGGCATTGGAACAAGCGGTGTCCCTTCTTGTGGCACTTGAAGCAAAGTCCTTCGTCCATATGTCGCTGACGCTCCTCAGCTGTCATTGCATTTGCTCATTTCCGGTGAATCTGTCACCACATTGTTCAAAAAGTTTTGTAGCTCCACTAGCGTTGTCTGGTATCCAAGTTGAGCTCGGTGTGACTTAGCCAGTTTCTTGAGTGCATCGTTCGCCATGCCACTAATGAAGCGTACGCACTGTACCTCAGCTGTCAGGTCTTGACGAGAGCGACGTAAGAAGTCGTTGTACTGCTTAGTGTAATACGCGTAAGTCATCGTGTTGCTCTGCGTGAAGCTTAGCAAAGCGTTAATGGCGTCGTCCTGAATATTCGGAAGAAACGTAGACTTGCGTAACTCCGTAACAAGCTCGTTGTAGGTAGATGGAATTGGAGGCTGATTTTTCCGGTTCAACCACCACCCACCTAGGTGTCCAGAAAACTGTGAAGTAACCCAAAATACTGCATTGTACGAGTCAGCTGAAATTCCAAGCATAATAAAACGCTGAGGCTGTGCTTCAAGCCAATCCTCCAGTACATTAGGTATCTGACCATTCTGGTACGGTGAAGTAATTGCAGCCTTACGCTGAGTCTCCGTGAGGGTCACTGAAAGTCCAGCCAAGTTGTGGGTAGGCATCGGCATTCCCACTCGTAAATCCGTAGGTCCTTCACCAGTCAGTCGATTAATGTGTCCACGAATCAGTAGCCATACAGAAGCAGAGTCGACCGTCGTAAACCGGGTGTACATGTGGAACTGTCTCGGGATAGACGTGTCATCATGCATGACCGGATTATGTTGTGTGATCGCTCGATAAAAAGATTCCCACTGAGTCACGTAACCGAAGTGAAGTAATTCACTCTTGTGCTTCTTAGCACGAAGTAACCCCGTCTCTGAGGGCGTAAGTGTCAGACCGTCTATGTTGATGCATTCCGGGACGACGTAAGTATCATCCGGATTAACTGTCGACTGTGCCAAAACAGACTGCTCGACCTGAGCAGGTGTTCGTAAATTGTTCGTAGCAAACAGGACAGGAATAGAAGCCGAGTACACGTAAACGAGCTGTCGTCCTTGAGGTAGTGTAACGTTAACAGGTTCACCACTTAACAACGTCAAATCCTCGGATGTCAAAACAAGACCGGTCTCCTCATGTAACTCGCGAATAGCAGCGTCGACAGGCTCTTCATCAGGTAAGACAGAGCCAGCTGGGAACCAAGTTTTACCAGAACGAGGCTCACGCTGAAACACCAACTTCAAATCCGACGGTTTAGTTCCTCCAACGTGAATTACCAACACGACGTAATGTCCGGGTCCGAGAGAAGCCATCTCAACTCAATCAAGCAACGTCGAGCAAATCAATTAGCAACGAAAGCGTGCGTCGACCAAAGAGCTCCGAAACCAGTGTGGCGGTTAGCCTCTGAAAGCTAAACGCTAGCACAAATCTGTTCTAGTCTGTCTAGTCTTGTTGCTGTAAGCAGGCAAAATGCTATTGTCGAGAGGCAATTGATGAGAGATGATTCACTGCTGTACTTGGGCAGTAGATGTTGTTAATGAACAAAGGAATTGTTAAATGGTTCTGTCACCTCCCTCTACTGCACTGGGCTTAAATAGGTTTCAGCCCAGACTAGTTACGCTTGCAAGCTTTGCTTACGTGTCAAGCGTTAGTGTTGTCTAACCGTCGCCTGTCCTCGGGACATGGCCTTTCAGCTTCCTCGGTCTTACGACGCTGCACCTTCCACATTGAAGAGCTTGTTCTGGCGCGTCATCTGGCTAGTAAGACTAATTATGCATATCTGTACGTACCGGGAGGTATTAGTCGTACTGTAGCATTAGCACCATTATAATATAGCAGTAGCGACGTACCCACGAGTATACGTCCGTCCGATGGAAAAGCACGAATTAATATCCGTAACGAGTACCTGCACAATGTCCTGCAATGTACTGTTGCAGGACTGTACTCGTCACATTACTATCAGTGAAAGTGAAAGTGCAGATGGAGAAAGACGGTAGAGATGCCTCATTGTTTAGTGAGTTAACAATACAATGTAGTTATACAAAGACGCGGTAAACTGTGTTTGTTACCTCCCTCCATTACACTAGGCTTGAATAGTTCTAGCATGACGAGCTCTCGCGTGGTCCTCATGCTTGGCGCTAGGGCTCTCGTGGCGGTCCAAACAAACTAGTGACGTGGGCGCCCGCCGGCGGCGTAGCGGCGGCGGCCCCGGAGAGGGGTGCGCTCGCAAGCCCGTCGGCACCTACCTCTACATGCACGCGGTGGGCGTTGGTAACCATGTAGCCGTGCCAGGCTTGGCACGGTAGGGGGTTGAACGAGGTACCGGCAGCTGCGATCCGCGGGATCAGATGCAGTCGGGAAGCCATGTACGGAGGGTTTTGGAAAATCATAGTATCCGTACACCAGCACAGGGATCTCCTGCTCGGCCGGTCCGATGTGTTTTTTCGTGACAGAATAATCGTAGATAATCTCCTTTCAAAGGGGCGGGGGCGGCGTTTGCGAAATGTTTTTTGGCGAAGAAGGGTACGGGCGGATCAACGGTGGGACGAGGGTGTTGGAGCTTGCGGCGGAGAGCCGGGAAGCAGCGCTAGGGCACGGCGCTCGCTAGTAGTCGCCAGCCCTGTGAGTTTTACGTCTCCCACACTCCCCTGGGGGCGAGGCTCGAAGCTACTTAGGATGGAGGAAGGTCGCTGCCGGAGGAGCGGCAAGGTATGGCGGCGGAGGTCCTCAGGATCATCCGCCGCCGAAACAACCCGGTACGGGGGTATTTTGGAAAAATACTCCCGTACTCACCATCTTTTGGGGAACGGCAACTCTATCCATATGTTCTACCAACCCCTCCCCTAGTCGGTACCCGGTTAACGACATATTGCGCCAGGCAGTGTGCCTAGGGTTATCGTAACGGCACACTACTCGTAAAGGCGGCCCCCTAACAACGTAAACCACCGGGGGAGGGGAGGGTACGGACGGCCACAACGCGATCACATAGGTGTTGGAAACATACGGCGAAAGGGCAAGGGACATGAGGAATCATGCACGGGGGCATGAGAGCAAGTCGCACACCGTATGTGGCCTAGTTATTTTCTCTTCCAAGAAGGAGAGAAGACTAAGCTAGGTGGCGAGCTGCGACGGGAGGAGCAACTATTATCTCGGACGGGGATGTGCATGGATCGAGTAGGGACCGTCGACGACCGGAGCGAGGGGATTTTTCGCATGCCTGCCCCCCCTAGCTCCGGCACGACCGGAGTCGCACATGAGCAAAGGCCATGTTGGTCCGACTCGACCAACACAAGCTAGCCCGCCTAGCTCATCAGCGTCCCCGCCGCGGCTATTCGTAATGTATGCAAAAAAAACATATAGAATCAGAAATTAATGAATACATGTTTACGTGTGTATTTTAGACTGTATCGCTATTGCCAATGGAGAGGGTGTGATTGGTGGATCACGGTCTAGCCCTTGCCAAATGAGTCCTAGAATGGCAAAGCAAAGAGGGCCAAGAGACGGCAACCGGTTTATTCTAGTACTGATGTAAAAAATTTCAGTTTCAATAGTGGCGCGGCTTGTATGTCTCGGAAAATCATACCAACGCGTCATGTAGCAAGTAAAAATAATTGTGCTTATCAGACGTACCATCAATGTACGATACCCTTGAGCTAAATTAAAATGGCGACGTAACCGCACTACGTCCTTCCGATGGGAAAGTACGGATCAAATAAGTAACGAGTATATGTACAAATGTATAATGTGGCGGCTAGCCTCCTCAAGCTAAACGCTGGCACAAATCAGTTCTAATCTGTCTAGTTTTGTCATTACAAGATGACAAAATGATGTTGTCGAGAGATGATGTTGAGAGGATGTTTCACTGCTTGTACTCTAGCAGTACATATTGTAAGTGAACAAAGGAATTGTTAAATGGTTATGTCACCTCCCTCTACTGCATTGGGCTTAAATAGTTTTCTGCCCATATAGCTTACGCGTGCTTGCTTCGCTTACGTGTCAGGCGTTAGGGTTGTCTAATCGTCGAAATCTGTCAAGAGACGCGGCTCGTCTGGCATTGAGAATCATGACGCGGCTCCTTCTGCATCGGAGAACTCGCTTAGACGCGTCTTCTAGCTAGTTAGATTAGCTATGCGTACATGTACGTACCGGGAGGTACTGGTCGTACAGTATGCATCAATACCCTTATGAATATTGCAGTAGCGACGTACCCACGTTTGTACGTCCGTCCGATGGAGAAGCACGAATTGGAATTAGAAACGAGTACATGTACAATGTCATGCAATGTAATGTTGCAAGACTGTACTCGAAACACTCGCACCCTCCCTCTCTTGACATATATGTGAGGCCGCCGCGAGGCAGACCTCCGTGGTCTAAGCTCCTTTACTGAAGCAATTACTGGGACTCAAGAATGCGCGTTGGGTAAGCGTGCATGAAGTCGATGTACGCCTGAGTCTTGGCAAGCTTGTGCCATTGGGTGGTCTCAAAGAAATTTTGTAACGCGGTTGTCCGGTGTACCTCTTTCAACCGGTGCCAGACAGGTGGAATGTTGTCATCATTGAAGTGCGTCATGAACTGCATATATTTGCCTCGTCGCCCATGTAGCGACTTAATGCACACAACAGAGATGTGCGAGACGTCAAACTCCTCGTCGCCTCCTTTAGGAACAGTCACCAGGACAACTGGTCGTAGCGGGTTGGTAGAGCACGGTCGGAAATTGTTTACATGGAACACATGATGTAAGCGTACTGTCGCTGGAGGTTTCAATCTGTAACTGTGTTTCCCAATTTGCTCCTCCACAGTAAAAGGTCCAATCTGTATGTCTTTGAGTGTCCGGTTCGGTTGTCCACGCAGAAAAAAGTTTGTTGTGACGACTGACACCTTGTGTCCTCAGGCGAAGTGTGGAGTTGTCGACGGTTCTGTGCGCGCTTGCATCTCGTCCTTGTGTAGCTGTAACACACAACGTACCAGGGTATGTACTTCATGTAACAAGCGTAACCGCTCTATTGCGTTTTGCGAAACTAGAATTGACGGTCGCATGCTAAACAGCAGGTCAGAAGGCTCCTCAGGAGAGAATCCAAAATTAGCCTCGAACGGTGTCTATTCAATTCCAAGGGCACGAGAGGCGTTGTACGCAAATTCCACTTGTGGTAGTAGAGTCGTCCAATCAAAGCCATCATAGCAACATAAGCAACGAAGAAGCTGCTGAAATGTGCAGTTCGCTCGCTTCGTCAATCCATGTGTCTCAGGGTGTCGACTGGAAGACATGTTCAGGCGCGTTCCAAGGCGTCGCCAAAGTGTCTGCCGGAAGCCACTGACGAATTTTGGGTCGCGATCACTGACTAGCACACGGGGTAGTCCATGTAAACGGTAGACTCCCTGTAAAAACAATATTGCAGTTTCTTCGGCAGTAACAGTATCTGTACACGGCAGAAAATGGGCCATTCGAGTTAGATGGTCTACTACAATTAGCACACTGTTAAAGCCATTGCTCTCAGGTAAGTGTGTCAAGTAGTCAAGACCAACTGTATGCCACGGTCTGGGTGGAACATGTAGTGGGTAAAGAGTCGCAGCCATCTGCGGTCGAATCTTTGCTCGTCGACATACGACGCAGCGCTCACAAAAATCTTTAACATCTTGGCGACGTCGTTTCCACCATAGTCTGTCGAGTGCTTTAGCAAGAGTGCTAGCGACTCCTCTGTGACCAGCTGACGAACTTTCGTGCAGCTTTGTGATCAATCTCAGTCGGAGCTCAGAGTTATGTGGAATACATAGGCGATCGAGGCGCCAAAAGTATCCATCTTTGGCTTCAATCCGGCTGTCTTTTGTCCACTCACCCTCGTCTCCATAAAACGAGTCTTGGGAGTACCCCTCGCGAATGAGATCAGCGCACTCAGGGCTCAACTACAACGCGTTAACAGTTAGTAAATTTAACTGTGCGTCTTCAGACAACAAATGGGACTTCCGTCGTAATTCTCGATCTGACGGAACCTCGCCATCCCGAAATGATGGAACTGCGGCTTGAGGTACGAAGTCTGGACGCCGGCTTAACGGGTCAGCTTCGTTCAGAGCTCCCTTGCGATATGCAAGTGTCGTCGAGCTCACAAACGGTTGCAAATCCCGCAGGTATCTTGCTTGCCGCTTGTTCAACCTGTTGTTCGGTTGCATGAGCAGATGTCGCAGTGTGTCGTGGTCTGTTACGACAAAGAACTTAGAGCATCCTTCAAGATAGCACCTCCAATGCTTGACAGCCTCGCATACCGCCAAAGCTTCTAAGTCGTACGCAGAGTAAGTGTTACCACGCTCAACTGAATTCAACTTACGCGCCCAGTAAGAGACTGATTGAAGTCCTCCTCCTTGGTCTTGCAACATGACTGCTGCAATCCCCACTGTTGAAGCATATGTAGCCACGGTGAACGTCGCGTCCGAACCGACCTCCGAAAGGATCAAGCATAGCGTGGAAATGAGCCGTAACTTGAGAGTCTCAAAGGCTTCCAAACAAGCAGGCGCCAGCGTAACCTTCTGTGGCTGGGACTTCCGCAGTAAGTCCGTCAATGGAGCCGTAAGGTCGCTGAAATTGTGAATAAATCTGACATAGAAGTTGCAAAACTGTACGAAACTGCGAACCTCCTTCTGCGTCGTGAGCACTAGCCAGTCTGCAACGGCCTCGACTTTCTTTGTGGAAACCGAAATTTTACCATCTCACACGCCATAGCATAGATATTCCATCTCATGAAGGCCGAAGAAGCATTTCTTAAGGCGTAACTTCAAGCCTTCCTCCTTGAATCGTTATAAAACGAGACGCAGGTGCTCCAGGTGTTCCTCTAGAGTTCGACAGTAAATACATACGTCATCGAGGTAGACAGTAACGATCTTATGTCAAAAGTCGCGAAGTATGTCATTCATCATCCGCTAAAATGTAGCTGGCGCATTTCACAAGCCAAATGGCATGGCGACCCATTCCATTAAGCCATCCGGGGTTTGAAACGCCGTCTTGTGGATGTCCTTGTAACGCACCCGAACTTGCCAGAAGCCAGAGGCGAGGTCGAGGTGGGTGTAAAAGTGTACCCGTGTAACCATTGTGCTTTCAAACTCCGACAGTAACGACTACACCGTTAGGCTGTTTCCTCAGCGTCTCCGTCACCGTGCCAGGTGGGACGAATATGTTTAGCGTGATATTCCTCCTCCGGATGTTCCCGTACGCGACGCCCGCGCCTGCATGTCACGTTGGATGCATCTTAGCCAAGTGCTCCATCGCGTGCCAAGTATGAAAAACCCACCCGTGAACCCTGCAGCCGACTCCCGAGTTCTTGCAGCTCCCATGGTCACAAAACTGCACGGAGCGAAACTCGCGGCCCCAAAAAGTACATACTGACTTTCCCGTCCTCGTAGTCGTGGCTATGTCCTTCATCCAACTACTCAATAGGTCGGGAGGGAAGCCGACCAAATTCACAACCTTGGACGCGTTTGATATTTTGAAGTCGCGGCCGAGATCATCGAATGTTACTCCATGAAACAAAGTCTCCCACTTCTCGCGCTCCACGACCACCATAGGGGTCAGTAGCGGGCCTAGGCATAGGGTGCATGCGCTATCTTGGTATCGGGCCGGTTCGGACCGGTACTTTTCGTCGAAGTCTTCCGCGAGGCAGTTCAAGCACTCGCCGTCCAGGGTGCGTATTCGCCGTTATGGAGCCACCATGGCACTCTCGTGCAAAATACACACCAAAGATAGACTCAGATTTCATCGTGATACTTCGTCGATACAACAAAACTCACGAAATCCCCTCATAGTTGCCTGTGTTTGGTGTTAAGCTGATCATTTCATAAAAATCCGACGGGCATCGGGGATGTTGGTGTCGGCGGTTGCTTTACGACGGCGGGGGCGAGTGAGCGGGTTAGTGGGTGGTTGCATGTGCCGACGGTGCATACGTGCCGTGGCGACCTATCCGCGTAAGGAGAATATGCAACCGCACACCTTCAGCTTCCGTATTTGATAAAGTTGTGGTCTTGGCAACACTTGTTCGGAGTTTCAGCGTGAACGGCGCCGTATCGACAGTGTTAGGAACGCGTAAGCAACAATGGCTATGGGCGAATGGTACATGTGCGTTGGCGGCGTGTTTGACGGAAAAACTCGTGTACGGTATTGAAATATCCATTGTACAATACCGGTAAATGTGTTGTGTCTGCGGTAATATTGGCTTCTTTATTGAAGCGATCACTGAGGCTCGGGAATACGCGCATGATGGGCGTGCATGAAGTCGGTGTACGTATGAGTCGGGGAAAACGAGTGCCATTTTGGGCATCTACATCAGTTAATGTAACGGTTTACCTCGTTCAACCGGTGCCGGACATGTGGAATGTTGTCATTGGTGAAGTGCGCCATGAATAACAAATATCCCCCACGTCGACTAGTCAACAACTTGACGCACGCAACAGAGATATGAGAGCCGTCAAATTCTTCATCATTCGTCGTCTTCCGACGTCGTTACCGGGACAAAAGGGCGAAGCGAAGGAGTACAGCATGGTCGTAGTTTGTTCGTGTGAAACACTGGGTATAAGCGAAACTGTCGTTGGCAACTTAAATATGTAACTTTGTTTCCCAATATGCTTCTCGACAGTAAAAGGTCCAAGTTATCGATCACGTAGCTTCCGGTTAGGCTGTCCTTGCATGAAGAGGTTCTTTGTAAAGAATGTCACCTTGTCTCCTCAAACGAAGTGCGGGGCTGTCGACGGTTCTAGCCGAGCTTGCATCTCATCTTTGTGTAGTTATAATACCTGGCGTACCATAGCGTGTACATAATGTAATCCTAAGCCCAATCGTAGTATCCCACCACCCACAGCCCCGGCAAGCATCGCTAGCACAGTCCGCCCAATACGCCTCGGCGCAAACGTTCCGAAGAGGGGGCCGCGCAAGCCGGAAGTTGGCACTGGACTGATGCGGAGAAACAAGTTGCGCTTGAGGCGTCCCTCTCTGCCTCGGAGCTGGGGCCCACGAAGAACGAGGCGCCCGATGGCGGACTGAAGGGGGTGAAGGTACCTCTTTGCGAGCGTGCCGTAATTCTCTTCAAGCAGTTCGCGCTCGCCCGCATGAGGTACCTCTTCGTTGGGGGCAAGGTAACAGCCGAACAAAGCGTGGAGCTGCGGTGCCACCCTTCGCGCTCGGTGCGAATATGGGAGAGGTGGCTGGACATCAAGGCGGAAGTTACGGGCGTGATCTGTAAGGTACCCGCCCGCCTTGCCCACCTGCCCGACTTGTCACAATCTGACACGAGATTTTTTGTATATGACTATGTCCCACCGGCTTTGGGTGGCTAAAAGGTCGAGCTCTTGGACGGTGAAGGTCATCCCCCCTCCGGAAAACATTAGACGGACATAATCGAAAAGATAAAGCGCGCCTACTGGCGCCGGAAGGAGCTTGATATTCTCCGCGCTCAGCATGCCACCGCAAAAAATAAGGCCCGGAACCAGCGCAAGAAGGAGGCCGCCGAGGGTGCTACCGCGGACGGCAGCTGGCAGACCCAAACGCGAAAAAGATGACAAAGAAACAACGAAAGGCAAAGATCGCAGCTAGTGTTGTCGCGGACGACAGCTGCTCGGAGGAGGAGGTGGGGTTGGACATAGACGCCGCCGATGTGCCGCCGATGAAGGAATCATGGGAGCCAGTGGAGTTCAATATCTTCGTGCATTACGGGCCTCCAACTGGTGAAGCTTGTCGTCTTGAGTTGACCTTCGTGGCGTCGGCGAGAGGAAATGTGGACGCAGTGGAGCTGCCGTCTAACGGGGAGGGTGTGGAAGAGCTATAGGGGGAAGAGCCCCGCGCGACGCGAGGAACGGAATATATTGTATCATGTACTAGTTTCCCGAGCCGTGTACCTCCTCCCGGTACACGGCTCGGCCGAAAAGGAACACGACTTGAGCTTCAAGCCGTGTTCCTATTTGCTCGAGCCGTGTTCCTTTTGAGCCGTACACAGCTCGTGAGCCGTGTACCGTAATTGGAATACTTGTAAAAGTGATATTTTCGGTACATGGCTCGCGAGCCGTGCACCGGATGTCTAATTTCAAAAAATCTTACAAGAAAAAGCAGTGGAGGCCACCAAGCAAAAAAAGAAAAGAGGAAAAAACCTAAGCCCGAGGAAAAGGAAGGCATGCCACAGCATCGGCACCGCCCTCTTGAAAAGCGTCGCGGAGATAGGAACCCAGATTGCCATGAAGAGCAGCAGAAAAACGTTGCATGAATTAACGTCGCACATCCCCCCAAAAACGCCGAAACGGAAAAGAAGTAGATCGACGAACATAATCTTGCATACGGACGTAAGTGTCAGAGCGCAAGGAACGAAAGTCACCGGCACCCATGCCAAGGAAGCGACGAACACCCACCAAAATAGCCAAGCGATCAACCAACTCAACCGCCATCGGCGCCAACTGGCCCCCATCCTCCATGGCGAAGGGATAGTAGTCATGGATCGACTGAACCGAAGGCGTGCCAAGCAAAGCGCATCAAGTGCGGAGGTCCGCATCTAGTTTGCCATACTTTGCTCCCAATGCAAGGCTGCCAGGGAGTGGGAGGCACATACGGGGAACCGCATGTCTTGCATTGGAATACAAGCTTAAGTTCTCCTTTTTCCATATATATTTTATGCGCCTCCGCGCGCGACCGGGACAGTGTTTTTTTTTTTCTTAATTTTTTTTCGGACAGTGTTTATTCTCACTTTAATTACAATATTAAAGAAAGTAGTGGAATCGACCATACAGTCCCGCGCGGCCGAGATAGTCCCTATAGGACTGCCAGGTAAGCCCCTAGGATGTCCATGATTTTTCATATATATCGCTATATTTTTTTTTGGCGCCCCCGCCCCGGCCGGGGATGTCCATGACGTACAGGTACATTGGAAATACATACATTGTGGCGGAAAAGCGGCGCGTCATCCGGTGTCGTGTCATTTCAGTTCTCACAACTGAATAAGCCCGTCGCTGCTGCCCCGAACTACCCGACCCGGACTCCCAACGCCGCTAAACGTGCCGGATGTCGTTTTGAATTCCATAGGGTCGCATATTTTCATCGAGGGCGCGTCGAGAACAGCTGAGGTGGACGAGATGGCCGTTGATTTGGGCAAGCTGCCAGCTGTGTCCGGCGTTTTCTGGGACCTGGAGAACTGCCACCTACCCGCCGCCTCGTGGACCCTACCGGAGGCCGTCGCCAGCAACGTCCGTGATTTCGCCATCAAGCACGGCCGGATCGCGTGCTTCAATGCCTATGCGGACTGCTCCCTAATCGGACAGCAGACTCGACTGGGCCTGCAGCAGGCGGGCGTCTCGCTGCTGGACATCCCCAACCACGCCAAGGAGGCGGCGGATAAGGCTATGATTGTCGACATGTGCCTTTTCGCGGTCGAAAACAAGGTTTCGTCAGCCGTCGAACTTGCTCCACTTTCACCCACAATGCCCCCACAATTTGCAGCACCGTCCTGCCATCGGTGACACATATTCTCACGCTAGGTTTTCATGCAGGTACCGGCGACTATCATCCTCATCAGCGGCGACAGAGACTTTGCGAACGCGCTCCAACGTCTTCGACAGTTAGGGTGCGAACTCAGCAGCACGTAGCACTACCATGTAGCACCAACCATATATCACTAAGCTACAATTGTATTGCTGTGTAAACATGAAGCATTTTTTCAAAGGGGAAGGGGGGGCGGTCTTTTACATCAGCAAATATGTGTGTGTCAGGCTCAGCTGTTTATCCTTAGTTTGATATATTCTCGTCTGAGCTCACACTTTGATGATGGTTGGTGTCTCTGCGCTGACGAACTCGGGTGGTTGCGTTTGTTGTTCTGGTGGGCAGGTACAGGGTGGTGGTGGTGTCCATCTTCAACAGGGGGAGGGTGCCCAACGCGCTGCGCTTCGCAGCGGAGGACCGAATGGTGCATGACTGGCACGCCCTCGCCAGCCACGGCGCGTCGGAGTGTCTCACCTCTAGACCGACTCCTTCCTCTGACTCAGCAACCAGCTTGCTGCACATGCAGCCTCCTCCACCCGCCCCCCCACCCCCACCCCTCCAACAGGAACCCATGCAGCCACAGCAGACGTACTCAATGCCTCCGCACGCGATAAGCACCACACCACGCACGGTGGACGTGGCGTGTAGACTGGCGCTCGCCAGCCACGGCGCGTCGGAGTGTCTCACCTCTAGACCGACTCCTTCCTCTGACTCGGCAACCAGATTGTTGCATATGCAGCCCCCTCCACCTACCCCCCCACCCCCACCCCTCCAACATTCGCCCAAGCAGCCACAGCAGACGCACTCAGTGCCTCCGCGCGCGATAAGCACCACACGACGTACGGTGGATGTGGCGTGTAGACTCGCTTCCATCGCCTCTCTTCCCTCTAATCTATCCACCTCCTTGAAGGACAGGCTGCCTTCGAGCTGTGCTAATGCGATCCGGGAGTTCTGGGCAGCCCGCCCCAACGGCGTCCCCATCCAGCACCCTTACGCCGCCCTGGTGGCGCACATAAATAGCCGCTGCCCTCAAGGCACGACGTACAAGGTGTATGGGTACAGCAAATTTATGTTCCTTCTGAACGATGCGCAGTCGGCCGGGCTGCTTTGGCTTTGCCCCGGGAGCACGAGGGACGCAAAGGGTAAGCCCTTTGCGGAGGTTGTGCCCGTGCCACATAGTTGCTACACCAACCCTGCCTCCACGCCGTACTGGCAGGCGCTGGGTTTCAGCCACGAGGAGGCGCAGGCGTGCCGGCAGAAGACGCAAGCAAAGGCCTGGGAGGATGAGGTGGTGGGGGTGCTGGCGAGCAGCAGTCCGCGCTTTGACGCAGAGCTTCATTCGCGGTGTTACTTTGCAAAGGTGGGGGAACAGGCGTGGGCGGTGCGTGCGGCTATGAAAAAGCAACGGGTAATGGAAAAGCGCGAGCAGCAGCAGAATCAGCCGCAGCAACAGGAACGCAGTGCCGCGGTGTCAGACGCAATTTTACCACCGAGCTCGTCGTCAGCGGGCAGTCTTCCATCTACTGCTGTGCCTGGCAGCCCGGTCAGCAGTCGGAGCTCTTCCAGTGTAGGCAAGGTGCGCGCGGGAGCACTTGCACTTGATATTTGGCACCTCAAGTTTCGTTGACTACTGCATTTTCTGAAAGTATTGCCACATAGCCAAGTTCACAACACATGCATTTCTGGTTCCCAATCCGAAATCCTTCGTAACCTTTATTTTATACTCTTATCAAACAACCCCCGCCTTAAAAAATGTAGAACAGCTGTGCCTCCATGTACGACACTGTCTCAATTCGCCCACCAAACTATTGTTTCTCTGTATTGATCGGGTCCGTTTGTTTACCATTTCCTGCAACAAGACACGGCGGAGTTGCAGTTCTGTTATGACTGAACCGGTATAACGGACATGCGCTTGATGCATTCTTCACTATTTAGCTGATAACGAGTAGCTCGACCATATGTTCTGTTATTTCTTCGTGTTTTATTTATGTCACAAATGAAGAAGGAACAAATGAAGAAAATGTGTGTTATGTAGCCAATCCATGCATAAAGTAATTTTATGAAAACTTCGCCGCTGGTGCTTTTTATGATCGCTCTGAACGTAGGAGCGGTCTACTGACTGATGTTATGCGTTTGTTGTGGTATGGCGCAGGCAGTGCCTGGCTGCGGCGCATTCTTTCCGCCCACCTGCACAGCGGCCATCAAAGAATTTTGGGCTACCCACCCTTTTGCCGCTATTCAGCCCCCGTACACCGAGCTAGAGCGCCACATCCAGACGCGCTGCGGCGGCTACGCGGCGCTCGGGTACGACAGTCTCTTTGAGTTGCTAAAGGCGGCGCAGACGGTGGGGCTGCTGTGGTTACGACTGGGGAAACAGGGCCGCGACGGGATAGGGCGGGTAGTGCTGGAGGCTGTCGCGCTTCGGCGGGCCGACCTCACCAACCCTGTGCACCCCATATACTGGCGTATGTTGGGCTTCCGTTGGCAGGAGACAGTGGAGCTGAAACGAAAGGCACTGGCCAAGCAGTGGGACGACCAGGTGGTGGCCAAGCTGGCGTGCACCAGTCCCCATTTTGACGCGGACCTGCACTCCCGTTGGTACAGCATTCTGCATTCTTGGGGAGACAAGGTGGGGCCAGCATTAGCAGTGGGGGCAGAAGCGAGCTACTCGGGGGAGGGCACGCCTGATACCGAGAGTGTTATGCCTTCCTCTGAGGATAACTGTGAGGGGGAAGAAGACGAAGAGGATGAGGTGATCCTGCTGGAGCCGGCAGAGAAAAGAGCATTACAGCGTCTACCTGGTAACGACCGGTCGTGCGTGTCTCTGCAGACGGCCGCGGCGAGCTGATGACGAGCTGACCCTCGTCTAAATGAAGGTGTGGATAGGTTTGGGGGGGGAAGGTTAATAAGGAGAAGGGTTTATACGGAGGTGGATGAATTGGCGAGGAGTAAGGACGGCTGACCGTCCAAGTCGCTGTTGTTGGTGGGAGCCCGTAAGCCGACGGCGGTGTCGATGCCGTCGTCCAGTCCAATAATTATCTTTCGAAGAATGAAATGAAGCTAAGCACAGCGCGCATTATCTCTGCGGAGTGGTGGCGTATTTTTTGTTGAGTTTAGGTAGTTTATAGAGCAGCATTACAATAACAGAAGACTGCCTTTTGAGAATAAAACTCGATACAATGAAATGAAATAACAATGCAATCGTATCCAGCAAAACGGCCCTCGATGCCTCGCATGCTTTGTCTGCGACCTGATGAGTTGGGTAGAGAGTACAGCGTGGGTTGCAGGTGCTGGCGCGAGTGTTGGTTTCGGGTCGTGTGGTGACCTGCCAAGAGTCATTCTACGTCGAGGAATGTGCCTTTGAGGGAAGGGGGGACTACGGGCATGCCCGTGTTCCATCGGCTGAGTACACTTACATCATGACGAAACTTTTTAGCCTCACTGGAAGTGTTCGTGTTCCAGGTGAAAGGCGGCAAGTTAGTGTAAAATCGAACTGCTATCTATGGCATCGATATTTTGGCAAAAGCTACCATCCTACTACATCGACTTGCTAAAATGTGTGTGTGTGTGTGTGTGTGTGTGTGTGTGTGTGTGTGTGTGTGTGTGTGTGTGTGTGTGTGTGTGTGTGTGTGTGTGTGTGTGTATGTGTGTGTGTGTGTGCGCGAGTGGTCGTGTGTATGTGTGTGTGAGGGAGAAGAGATACGATTTGGTAATATCTTACCAGCACAAGTGTTTCTATGTTGATATGTGACTGACGGTTGAACGAATTGAGATGGCAGGCGTATGAGTTTTCGAATGCGAGCGAATTGAGAGGCGGCCGTATGTCCCGAGTTGAGGCCGTTGGGGCCGTAATGTCCCGAATTGAGAGGCGGCCGTATGCGAACGAATTGAGAGGGGCCCCCTCTTGGCTGCGGGGTCCAACTTTAAGATTCTCCTTCCTTTACGTTCCTGTGTCCCAATTTTGTTGGGGCTTATTCAAAGAAGTAGTCGCTTCTTAAATCATGTACTGGGGAAGGCATGAGTGGTAGGGAGGAGTAGGGGGGCGTTGTATTGCTGCTGCTGTCCGCCTCGGAGTTCCAATGGCAGGTCAATGATTACACTGATGCTAAATCTTAATCAATTACCGTGACCAAAATTTCGCCCTTAGCTTTTTTCTTTATTGCGAGGCCGTCTGCCGCTGGCTGGCTATTGACTATTGCGGTAGACGGCCTGTTGAGAAGCTTGCGAGGAAATCGCTATAAAATGAAAGGAGAAAAGGGTTTGGAGGGGGATGTTGTAAGTAAGTGATAGCTGGGAGGTGTTTCGACGGCCAGTCGCCCGTTGCTGCTCACCTAACACGCCGGGGCCTACGGCAACGCACGCGGCAAAAAGCGTTGTCAATATATCACGTTCATATGGCACATGCACACGTGCACTGCTAGCACACGTGTTTACAATATGATGGTTGCTTCTTTGCCATTATATCATTGGACATTAGGGTTTCATAATTCCCCAGCACATAAACCCTAATTTCATACCATACCTGCATTGTTTCTATCATTTGAAGCAATCGTATATTACCCATCTGAAGCATTAAGCATGTACTTGAATCCGGGAGCTACGGTGAAGGAGAAAAAAATGCAGGGAGAGTACAGAAATTATAGGGAAGGCAAAGTAGAAATATATGAAATGAATGTGAGTTGTAAATGCCTGTGAGAGGGGAGGGGGGGGTGAACATGACAGGGGTGGCACCCGTCCTCAACGGCGCGTCCTAGTGGTCGGAGATATCCAACAAGCCGACATGGGTGGCGGACACCCAAGTGAGCGTGAGCCTGTCGGGGTTCAACCACGACCTATCCCTCAAAGACAGCGACGTGGAGTTGGCGAACGTGTTGAGCAAGCCCACCTTCTTTAGCGGCTCGTACAACGACTTGACATGGAGGCCGACATGGGTGGCCATTAGCCAAGCGAGGGTCAGCTTGTCGGGATTCAACAACGACTTGACTAGCGTGGAGTGGGCTGACGTGTTGAACAAGCCGGAATTATTTAGCGGCGCGTACACCGATTTGACGGGAAAACCGGAGTGGGTGCGCCCCAGTCAAGGAACAGTCAACCTGTCGGAATTTAACAACGACTTGGGCGAGGAGCTGCCGGGCACGATTGCATGGGGCAACGTTTCCAACAAGCCCACCTTCTTCAGCGGTTCGTACAACGACCTCGCCGACAAGCCCGAGTTTGCCGACGTGTCGTGGGAGGCGCTGCGGACCGGGGACCCGAAGACGCCCACGGCCAGCATGTCGCGTGGGAGCATTCTCGTCGACGCGTCAATGAATCCCAGCAATAACCAGAGCCTCGGATCCACTACCGCGCAATGGGGATCCATCCACTGTCTCGGCGTGTACGCGGCGGAGGTGGATACGGGTATTTTATACACAGGCGTTGCCTTATTCAAGCATCCGGCCACGTCAAGCTTTCTAGTGCTATAGCCCCGGCGCCCGCCGGCGGCGGCCCCGGAGGGGGATGCGCTCGCAGGCCCGTCGGCATCCCCTCACCTCCACGTGGTGGGCGCTGGAAACCCCGTAGCCGTGCCAAGCATGGCACGGTAGGGGGCTAAGAGGGCCGATAGCTCGATCCGTGGGATCAGCAGCTATCGGGAAAGCCCTGTACAGAGGGCTTTTGAAAAAATATTTTTTGTGCAATACCGGCGCCAAGATCTCCCGCTCGGCCCGTCCGATATGTTTTTTCGCGTACAGATACTCCTAGATACAGCCTTACTTTGAGGGGTGGGGCCTGTACTACGGCAACGCTTGATGGCGAGGAGGGTACGGCCGGATCAGCGGTGGGAGGCGGGTGTTGGAGCTGGTGGTAGCCAGCCGGGAAGCAGCGCCAGGAAAGGGCGCTCGCTAGCCGTCGACCAGCCATGTGCCGGTCGAACCTTGCCGAGGGGTGAGACAAAACATGGCACAGGCCGGTGGCTAGTCGCAGACGGAGGAGCGGCTATATGAGGCGGCGGCGATCCTCAGGATCAGCCGCCGCCGGAAAGCCCTGTACGGAGGGCTTTTTTCGGATACTAAAAACAATGTCCGTACCCGGCGTCGAGCTAGTTGGGGAGCAGCACCAGGGTAGGGCGCTCAATAGCGCGCCGCTACGTCGTCCAACGTCATCTCCCGGGGGGAGGAGTTAGCTGGGACGGCAAGGAAGACGGTCGCGACGGGAGGAGCGACACGATCTGGCGGCGACGACCCTTTGGGTCGGCGCCGCCGGAAAACCCGGCACGGAGGGTTTTGTTTAATTCCGGGCGCCCGCGGCCCGCCGGATCCGGCTACGGTGACCTGCCCCCCCCCTCTTCGACACCCACTACCCCGACAGACCTTCATACTCCTAGGGGTCCTTGAGCGTGGGCCCGGGTGAGCGCGGAGGCCCCCGCTCAAGAAAAGGCTGCTCGGTGGACGCGCGATCAGAGGGGGGAAGGGTACGGCCACTAGCCGGAAAACCGACAGGTACCCGGGTACCAGACAGAGAAAAAACCGGGGAAATGAGCGGGGAAAATTCAGGCGCGGAGGTAGGAGCGCTAGTTTTTTCTATGTCTGCGTGTCTCGGTCCCCCCCACCTGTCCTCGAGGTGATGGGGGACCTCGACACGGAGGACCGCCGCGTCGGTGGACGCGGCAAGGCCGTGGGGCGGGGTTTACGGGATGGAGCGGCGGGATCGACGAGCGACCGCGCGAGGAGGGGTTTTTTGCCAGCCTTTCCCCTCCTACCTTTGGCAAGACCGAAGTCACGCGGGAGCTAGATTAGGCTGGCCCGTCGTCCCTCCCGAACGCCGACCGGCCTAGGCCGGTCGACACCCCGGTTCGGCGGGAGCGGGCCGTGCATCGTGAAGGTCGAGCAGCAGTTTAGTTTTGCATTTCTAGACAAGTGGATTTATTTTTAGATCTGTTTTTCTTGATTACAAAATTATTACGCTGTTACTGCTTAGGTGGGGGGACTGTGGCAATTACTGCGGTTGCTTACAGTTATATAACTCCCGAGGAACGTCGGCACACATTGCAGATAGGTGTGTCGATAAGAAATGTACCTGGTCGGAGAGACCCGGGCCCAACTTGCAAATAAGTCATGTATGGCGAAGTAGAGTGGCCCGTGAGACATCACTCGGTCCCGTTTGCCGGGACATGTTGTAAACAATTTCAATTTGCTAGAGCCCCTCGCTGACCTCACCGCCTTGGAGATATCGGCTCACTTCCTACCCAACATCAACGAGCTCCATGATTTGGGAAGTGAAAACCAGCGTTGGGACAAGGTCCACGCCAAGGACGGCTACTTCGACGGCATGGAGGTGGCCGACGACATCGATTTATATAATGACATCCGGCTTAAGAATGCAGACGGGGACACGGTGGCGCGGCTAAAATACGACGATGACGGCGTCAAGGTTGATGGACACATGTTCCCCGACGGCGATGCTGAGTTCGTACTGGGTACTATTGAAAAGCGTTGGAAAGAGATCCACGCAAGGGAAGTGAAATTCTCGGCGATTATCACTGACTCCATTGTCACGGATAGTGTTGTCACGGAATCCATTGTCACGGAAACTATTGGGGGCCTTCGATCTACGTCGGACCGGATTCCATAAACGTTCGCGGAAGTCCAATCGAGAGCGTCGGATTCCCGGAAAACCCCACGGACGCGACAAACAAGGCGTACGTGGATCAGCGTTTCCTAGACATTGAAATTGAGTGGGGGATGATAACGGGTGATGACAAGCCCCTATTACATTCGGGAATTTAGCATGGATACCTCGATGATCGCAAATGGATATACGTTGAACGCACCATGATTCCAATGCTTTCCTGTCACACTGCAAGCGTGGAAATAAATGACCACCCGTTCCCCCAAATTCATTGCGGAATACTTTATATTAAAAATAAATCATACATACACTTGGGGGTAATCACCGTGCATGGGAACCGCGTTCAGAGTGTTGGAACCCCCGAACAAGATACCGACGCTGTATGCTACCAAGGGGTATGTCGACAATCGTACGGACGCGGCGGTAAGCTATCTGCAAGGAGTAATAGGGGACGCGTTGCAAACTATAAGCAATATGCAAGATCAAGTTAACAACCTAATGAATTCTGCGGCCCTTGAAATCCCATCAACAACATATTTCGAATTCTCATATACCAGCACGTATATCCAAATTTACGAGACATCGTCAATTATCACACTTTTGTATACGAATCATAATACGGTGTAAACGAATCTACGCCTTGTTTTAAAGATAATTCAGGAAGACGGCAATCTCAATAAGGAAGTAGTTTTTTACGCATCCGAGCCTCAAGGAATACTAGGGGCCCACAATATTACCCAAAAGAATTCCTTCAACACTTCAGACATTACATTGTCGGGAAGCGTGTATCCAGCTGTGTTAAAGTTATACCTTATGTGCGACATATACACCACCGGAGGGGCGTGCCCGAACGTTTTAAAAAGCTATGTGCATAACAAAAAACCTCAAACTAATATTAGGGTTATTATGGGTTCTAATGGATCTAGGACCGTGTTTTAGCTAGGACCGATCCATTATGTTGGACGTACAATATGTACTTACACGACGCGGGTCAAATGAACACGATTATTGTGTAATAACTACTAGTTTTGTCATGCCGGCATGACATTTTGTGTACATTAAAACCAAAATGTAGGCCACGCAAAATAATATCCGTTTGGCGCGGATCCGGGGGTGGATCGAGGCCGCCGAGGACCCCGTTTGGGTATTTGCAGAAGGTTACGACCAAGGAGATGCCGACAGCCAAGATGCCTTGCGAACCGTGTGGGAGGCCAAATTCGCCAACCGAGCAAAGGACCCCGGCATGGCGGACCGACGCTTCGATCAATGTTTATCGCTTGGCCGACGATCGCTGCCACGTCGAACCAACCGGGCGATACGAGAGTCCCACGAGCTAGCCGCCAGCGCGGACACCAAAATTCAGTTTCTCTTAAAAAAGCCAACTAGTGCCAGGCTGCCCGAATGGCTGTGGGTTACCGTGTATAATAAAGTGCGGGTGGACTTGCTCACATAGGCAGCCCGCGACCTTGCCACAACCAACCCAACCGTCGCCCTCCTAGCCCCGATGGTGTACATTGGTCACCGCCGTGACTCCGCGGTCGTCCGAAATCGAGTTAGGGTATCCGACGGCGCGCGGCGGGCGAGAAGTGCCAACGGGTTGATTGAGCTAGTTCGTTTGCTACTCGGCGCTGGCTTGCGCCACGGCACAGATTTCCGGTTTGATGAATATAGAACCGAGGAGGTGCTGGGACGAGTGGATCATGGTCATGGCCTTGAAGCATCAAACGCCATCGACGCAAGCGTGCGGGAGGATTTGGTCCGCCTCGGCGTAATTAAATACTTCATTTCGGGCGCTGGACCTCGACCCTCCAACGCAAAAATCGACAACTCTTTGCTTGGCGTGACAACATATCGGGATTGCACGGTGCTCACACCAAACCAGTCGGACAGTTAAATGTCTCGGTGCTCATGGAAAAGTTCGCTGAAGCGCGGAAAGTGTTGAACCGCAAACGAGGAGAATACCTCCGGAAATTTATCAAAGATGAGCGCGGGCGCCGCGTGCTTCCAAAGCCCGGCGTGACTAAGGATGGTATCGGTCAACTTAATACCGCCCAGCTCTCCCAAGCACAGCGAGCCGCACGTCTACGCGCCATGAACGCTGCCGCAGCTGTTTAGATAGTGACCATGGGCCCGTGTGGTCACTCCGTCGCCGCAGATCCACCTCTTGTCGTCGTACCCGCTTAGGGCATTCTTTGTCGCGGACACCGTGCATATCCGATGGTTCCGCGACTTGATCATCGTTTGCTTTACCGTGCACGCCTTGCCGCCGAGCGCCTCCTTGTACTGCAGGAGCATGAGCTCGCGCTTGGCGACCACTTTCTTAATGCCCTTGGCCGTGCGCTTTGTTGTGCTTCCACCGTAAAGCAATACATCTTCCACTTGAAACCTACAAACTCGCTGACTGGTACACCATTGGTTTCGTCCTTGAATTTTCCCACCACCTTCTTGTTCATTTTGGAATACAGTGGGTGCTCCTCAGGACAGTCGCTCGTGTCGAAATGTGTTAAACCATGCAAACACAGTTAGTGTGGAAGATAACGTACGCAAACGTAGTTACAGTCACAGTCCCGCAAACGGAACAGTTACGGCGACAACCAGCCTACATGCGTGGTGTCGGGACAACAGAAGTGAGTGAGCCGTAGCCTAGCGACAGCTCTGTACCGAGTCAAACAGTTTATCGGTATGTCCGATCTAGACATGTACTAATCATATCTAGAATAGCTTACAGTAGCTATCTGCAACTAATACGTATACGGTATTACTTACAACACTCCCCCTGAAGGTAGCTACGGGATGAAGCGTTGCATTGGGTCTTGTCCTCCAAGGATCGCACTTCGGTGTCTTGCTAGTGCAGGTCCTGGGAGGGGTTTGGTGAGCATGTCAGCCACCATCTGGTCAGTGGGGAGGTACCTCAACTTGATGGTTCCCTGTTCCACGTGGTCTTTGAGGAAGTGCCACTTCAGACCGATGTGCTTAGTCTTCTCGCTGACCAAGGCATTCTGGGAGTATGCAATGGCGCTTTGGTTGTCCTCCTAGATGGTGGTGGTTTCGGTGATGGGGGAGTTAAAGATTTCCCCCATGAGTTGTCGGAGGTGGAGTCCCTCCTTGGTGGCGTCGGCCGCAGAGTAGTACTCGGCTTCACACGTGGATTGAGCCACACAAGTATGTTGTTTGGACTTGTAACTGACTGGTCCGCGTCCGAGGGTGAAGAGATAGCCGGAGCGAGACTTGCGGGTGCTGCTGTCGTTGGCCCAATCAGCGTCGGCAAAGCCTGTGAGTTGGAGGCTGTGGTCCAGGCCCCCCCCCAACGTCAGGCGCATGTCGATGGTGCCATGGAGGTAGCGGAGGACCTTTTTCAGAGCCTGCAAGTGTGCCTCGGTGGGCGAGGCTTGGGCAGACCCCAAGATACTCAACGCCGTGGAGACATCGGGGCGTGTACAAACGGCGGCGTACTGGAGGCTGCCGAGGAGGCTAGGGTAGACGTCCTTGGCCACTCCAGCGAGAGAGGGCGAGTGCAAGTGTGCAAGGCCGGCGAGGAAGCCCGGGTCCATCGGAAGGGACGACGGCTTAGAGTCGGACATGCCGTACTTGGCGAGGATGTCGCGCAGGTACTTGGACTGGTCCAGCGAGATTGTGCGCGTGGAGCGATCGCGGGTAATGTGCATGCCGAGGAGTTGGGAAAGGTCGCCGAGGTCCTTGATCTTGAACCGTGCTCCGAGTTGGGCTTTGAACGAGGCGAGCCAGGTGGCATCATTGCAGGCCGCAGGAATGTCATCGACGTACATGGCGATCATGGCGAAGACGTGGCCGATGCGAAAGATGTAGATGCACGGATCGGAGACGCATTGCTGCCATCCATGGTCGACGAGCCACGCACGAAGTAGCATGTTGAACTCGCGGGGGGACTGCTTAAGGCCGTAGAGGCAACGCTTGAGGTGGCAAACCTTGGACGTGCCATCGGTGAAACCGAGGGGCTGGCGGATGTACACATCCTCCCGGATGGGGGCGTATAGAAATGCTGTGTCGATGTCAAGCTGGCGGAGTTCAAGGTCGCGGGCGGCTGCGATGGTGAGGAAGAGACGCAGGCTGGCCATGCGGATGACCGGGGAGAAGGTCTCCGTGTAGTTCAGTCCAGCGCGTTGACTGCACCCCTTGGCGACGAACCGCGCTTTGAAGCGGGAGACGTCGCCGGCTGTATCCGACTTGACCTTGAATATCCACATGTTGTTAACGACCATGCGGCCGGGGGGGAGGTCCACAAGGTCCCACGTGCCGTTGCTGATGAGGGAGGAATACTCCTGTTGCATAGCGGCTTGCCATTGGGGGGCTTGGGCGCTGTCCAGTGCAGCCCGGTAGGATTTGGGTTCCACACACTCTCGGGCGGAGAGGAGTGCGATGGCAGTAGGGGACGCGCCGGCAAGTGTGTGTGGGGGACCAGTGACAAGGTCGGGGACGTGAGGGTGCTCAAAGATGTCCTCTGGAGCTTGGCCTTGTTCAGGATCACAACACGCCGTTACGAGGGTTGGTGGGTAGTCGGACAAGTGGGCAACCATATCGCCGTAGCGAATGGGGTGGGAGCGGAGCCGAGCATGGCGAGGGGCTGCCGGGGGGGGGGTAGGGGTGTGGGTATTGTGAGGTCAATGGGGTGGGATAGGGGTGAGGCTGCGGGTACGTTGTCCGAAGAGTCGGTGATGGTCGAGTCGACGGCGGGTTGAGTGTCGAAGCCTGGGGTGTCTTCCTGAAAGACAACATGTACGGAGGTGGTGATACGACGCGTTTCCGGATTGTAGACACGATACCCGGGTGCGTCAGGGGAGTAACCCACCATGACGCCGCGAAATGCTTTTTCACTGAGTTTCCGACGTTGTTTGTCAGGGACCTTGGCGACAACGGCGCAGCCGAAGACGCGGAACTTAGATGCGTTGGGCACCGACGACGTAAGGAGTGTGAGGGGGACGCCCCCATTGGGTCCGACCGAGCGACTGTACGTGCGGTTGCGAAGGTACACAACCGTGCTGACATCACACGACCACATGGAGTTGGGAACGGCCATGTTGTGGAGCATCGCCGATACATTGTCCCGGATAGTGCGCCAGGGACGTTCGGCCTTGCCGAGCATGTGGTGGGCGTATGGGGCAGAGAACTGCACCCCGACGCCGAGGTGTGCGCACATTCGGCGAGTGACAGCAGCTTCAAACACAGAGTCAGAGTCAAACTTGAGGACCGGTGCGAACGCGCCCGTCCGGGAGTGATGGCGGGCGTGCAGGTGTTTCATGTCCAAAAGGATGGTTTCCAATTCCGAACATGCGTCGTCTTTAGACTTAAGGAACCGCACCCACATGTAGTTGGTGTGGTGGTCGATGACGAGCAAGCAGAAACGGAGTCCATGTGGGGAGGGGACATTGACCGGGCCCCAGAGGTCGGCGGACAGGTTGAGGAGGGGGTGGGATGGCTTCGCGCAAGCGGCTGTGTTGCGTGGTGCAGCTGTGGCTTTGTGAAGTAAGCAAGAGTCGCAAGAAACTTTGGTTACAACGCTAGGTAACACAGGGCTAGTCGGGACACCGTGAGTATGCTGGGCCTGAAGGCTTTGCATGTTGAGGTGGCCATAGCGTCGGTGCCATAGGACGGGATCACACTGGGCAGTAAGGGCAACTTGAGGGGAGGGGTCAAACGCCGCCGGTGCGGACGGGCTTGAAGGGAGGTTTGGCTGGTGGGGAAGGAGGTAGAGACCATTTCCGGACGGTTCTAGCACACCCATGCCTGTGGGTACCAAAAGCAAACCAGTGTCAGAGTTGGAAGGGAAGATGAATTCACAGCCGCTGTGAGTTTGCATCCAGCTGACACTAAGTAGTCTGCCGATACGCTGTGCGGAGCGAGATGATAGGTCAGGGGTGTAGAGTGCATACACAGTGCGGTGGATGAGCTGGCCAGAGGCGAGTCTGACAGAAACCCACACGGAGCCACTGCCCTTAACGTCAACGCCGACACCGCCCACGCGAGAGGGAGCGGAGGGGGGCGTGAATTTCACGAAGTCATCTCGGAACGCAGTGAGGTTAATCGAGCAGGCAGAATCAACGACCCAAAACTGTGACAGGTTACGACCCGGGGCGAGGGAAGAGGAGAATGCCACAGAGCTGAACGGGAAACTCACCTCGTCGTCAGCGTAGTCATCAGCGCAGTCCTCGAGGGTGGGTAGGCAGTCTGTGTCATCGGCGGGGGCTTCGTTGTCAGGGACGTCGCTTAGCAACGCAGCGGGAGCAGAGGGGGTGCTGTCGGCGGCGCCGTACTTTTGGACAATCAGCCTACGCTTGGCGAGATTCCACTTAAGGATAGCGTCATCTGTAGCAGTGCAGGCGGACATGAGGTGGTTGAGGCTGCCACAAACGCCACACTTGTTGGGTCGATGGCCGCGAGGGTGACGGTGTGGTGGGCCTCGACCGCTGTGCGAGCCGCGGCCCGCAGCAACGAACGCGGAGATGGGAGGTGGTGATATGTCCGGAGCGGGAGTGTCCGGAGCAGTGTCGTCGTCCATGTTGTGCGCAAGGTGTAGAATGCTAGCCATCACTTCATCAGCCGACATGATGTAGTCCGTGTCAAAGGCGTTGATGACGCATTGCTTCGCTTGACCGTGTGGACCGCTGCTGGAGATACCGCGCAGCATGAGGAGACCGAGGTGGTGGGGGTGGATGGCAACATGGCCATCAACCAATTGGCATGTGTCGTTGTAGTCGTCAAAGGTCTGGCGCATGTAGTGGACATAGTCACTGAGTGACTGACCATGGCGCTGTCTGACCGTCAGGTTGTCCAAGAGAGACAAGGAGCGAGCAAAAGACCGGCAATCGAGGCGTTCACAAAGGATGTCCCACGTGGCAGCGGCGCAGTCAGAGCGTGCAGGAGAAACGCATTTCATCGCTTGGTCAGCGCGCTTATTCGCGCTGGCTGCATGGAGTAGCAACGTGTAGGCGTAGTGTTGCGCTTGTTCGTCGAGCCAAACGCCGGAGTCGCGGATAGCCAGCTGTGGAATGAGGTATGCGGCCTTGATGGAGAGGAAATTAAGGAAGGTCCTCTTCCACTGCTTAAAGTCCGTGGTCGGGCACATGACGGGGACCGACATCTTCATGGACCGGTTGAGGGCGTCCTTGTCGAAGCCGGGAGCTTCGTGTGCCGCCCGGTTGATGACCACCGGGTCAATAGTGGGGCGACGACGACCACGGGTGGCGGGGTCGCCATGATGGACTGGTGGAGAGTGCCGTCCATGAAAGGGAGGAGGTGGGCCACCGGGAAAGGGAGAGCGGCCGGCCATGGTACGCGGCGGGCCGTACGAGTGCGGGTGGTCACGGTAGGGGGGGACGAGGTGAGAGGGCGCCTCCGTGAGATGTTGGCCGGGGTGTTGAAGGGAATATCCGGCGGGGGGGAAGGGGGGAGGTGGTGGGAGGTGATCAACCCGGATGGCGTGACGCGAGGTGTCGTGGTGCGCGTCGGCACGCGAGGGCTCGCGGGGCGCATCGTGATGGCGTTGTGCGACATGGGTGTCGCCAACAGGAGTTGCAGGCGTAGCAGCAGCAAAGACATTGTATGCGTCCGGGGGTGCGTAACCAGGGTGGGGATGGTTAAAAAGGTGAAGGGGGTGGCCGTCGTGGCTGTCCCGGACGGGTTCGAAGGGAGCATCGTGGCGGCGCTGAGCTACAGGGGGTGCGGATTAGCACCCGCAGCAGCAACGGCACTCTCGACCGACTGCGAGTCGAAGCGAGCTGTTAAGTGCGCCACTTGCGCAACGAGCAGTGCGAGAGTGTCCGGGGGGTGATCGACAGTGCTCTGCTGAGAGCCTGGGTCAGGGGAATCAACAGGTGCAACAGGCGGGTTTTTCTGCGCCATTTCGACAGAGGGCGGAAAAAAAAAAGGAGTTGGATTAAAAACAGGCAGCGGTAAAAACCGCTAGCCGGACTCGTGCCTAACAGCGGTATGCAAAGAGACGGCTTGATGCCCGCCGACCCCTCGGCCTGTAGCCCCGGGGTGTCTCAGAGCACCTTCTCTGTATCCTCCACCCAGTGTGGGGCACAAGTCGAGGCCAAGGCCAGGACAGGTGGAGCGCTGCGCTGATGGCCTAGTCGCTAAGCTAGTATGAAAATAAAAAAGGTAAGCTATTTGGTGACCCGTAGACCTTTGCTGACATAGTACTGGAGTAGGCGAGCGTCGCACACATGATTGAAGTTGGGGCGAAAGTGACCGGCAAGCTTCTCGCATGATGTGGACGCGTCCCCAGTCAGCTTTTGTGCGTGCTCGCTTGCGTCGTTGTGCCCCAGTGAAACCCGCTGGGGTGCAAGCGGTAGGTCGTTGTGGTTGTCGTGGAGCTCCTGCGGGTACTCAAGGTCAACCTCCACCGAGCATCCCTTATTGGTGTCCCATTGACCATATAGCACATGCTCCAACGTTATGTCGCTCCAATTGAAGTCGCCGCAGGGGAGGTACTGCATCATGGCCCAACCATAGAAGTTATTAGCGTTGAGGTACATGATGCTGCTGTTCGGCTTGCTGGAATCGTAGCTCTCAATTTTCGGGTTGTTGGCCTTCGCGTATCGGTGCGAAACCACCGACACACCACCACGAAATCCACGCTCGAAGAATGTGTACTTGTCGGGGTCAGTGTGGATCAGCTCGACCTTGATATCCTTCTTCGCGGCTTCCATAACAACACCGTCGATGCACATGCCTAGTCAAAGTTGAGGGGGCGATAAGGAATGCTTACACTCGGTGAGTGACACTGCATGTCATCTCACCCTCAGTAAGTGCCTAGCACACGCCTACCACATGGCACGCACTCACCTTGTGCTGAGTACACGCCAACTTATATTTTGAGCCTTTAGATGATATCCAACGCTCAGCAACTTGCCACCATCAGCAACCTAATTTTCTCTATTGCTGATTGGCTTATCATCTTATAGTGCTGAGTCACAGCCGTACTATCACGATGCTACTTGACCAACATTGCTGTGTAGCATCTTGATTACCACACAAACTATGTCTCGCAACACTGCCCTTTGCTACGCAGGCAATCCCATGATTGCATTGCACAGCTTGCTGTGCCTTGCACTCTCTAACGGCTTGGTTAGCACATCAGCAAGCATGTTCTCCGTCGCACAATATTGCACCTCGCTGTCTCCGCTCTCCACCTTCTCCCGACAGAAGTGGTACCTCACGTCCATGTGCTTGCTGCGTCCGGTCGTCATGCTATTCTTGCTGAGTGCGATACAACTCTGATTGTCCTCGTGAATGGTGATGGGAGACCCGGAGTCTTGGTAAAACTCATGGAGCAGTTGCTTCAAAAACATCGTATTCTGAGTGGCCGCAATCAGTACCGTATACTTTGCCTCCGCTGTCAACAGCGCCACTGTTTGTCGCCGCTGACTTTTCCAACTCACCGATGCACCGTTGAGTTTGAACTTATACCCCGTGCGAGAGCGCCGCTCGCCAATATCACTCGCGTAGTCAGAATCTGACCATCGTATAAGCTTTGATGAAGGTGCGCCACCGTACATCAACACCGAGTCTACGGTTCCCTTGAGGTAGCGGAGCACTCTCTTGGCTTGCTCCCAATGTGAATGAGAGGGGTCGGAAATATACCTACTAAGATGGCTAACAGCCATGGTGATGTCGGGCCGTGTGCTTACGGAAGCGTACAACAAGCTACTGATCAAGCTTTGGTACGGCACTAGACCGGGAGGCAACTTTGATGTCGACGTCTCCACACAATTGCTCAAAGCATCGACCGCCATAGGTGAACTCACTTGCTTGCAGTCCACCATGTTGAAGCGCTATAGCATGTCTAAGGCGAATTGATGTTTTCCAATCTTGATGATGCGGTTGCCACGATCACGCTCGACTGTCATGCCAAGGAACCAAGACATTGGACCGAGGTCTTGCACGTTGAACCTTTCGCCGAAAGCCGACTTGAACCCAACGATGAAGCTACCCGCAGGTCCGACGATGATGCTGTCGTCCACGTACCACGCCAAGACATAAAGCTCACCCTCCTTGATGAAGACGTAAATGGCTGGATCCACCTTGGATTGGTTGAAGCCATACTCTTCTGCTAGCCATGATGTGATTGTCTTATTCCAGTTCCTAGGAGCTTGCTTGAGGCCATACAATGATTTCTTCAATAAGCACACTCTCTCCTCTCCCTAAACCCTAAACCTAAAAAACTCATACAATGATGTCGGTGTGACGGAATCCTTCCGGCTGCCTCATGTAGATTTCCTCCTCGATATCGGCCCCCGAGAATGCCGCCACCACATCAAGATGCTCCACCTCCCAATCATTATAAGCAGCAAGCGCGAGTGTGACGAGTACAGTCTTGTAACAATACATTACATGGCATTGTACAAGTACTCGTTACTGATTTCAAATCGTGCTTCTCCATCGGATGGAAGTACAACGTGGGCACGTCACTACTGTAATATTAGCAAGGGTTTTGATGCATACTCTACGACCAGTATCTCCCGGTACGTACAAATACGTACAAGTCCGCACAGTTAATCTAACTAGCCGGAAGACGCGCCTAAGCGAGGTTTCCGATGCAGAATCAGCCGCGTCGTGATTCTCCATGCTAGTCGAGCCGCGTCTCTAGACTGTTGACGACGGTTGAAAAGCCCTAACGCATGACACGTAAGCGAGATAAGCATGCGTAAGCTATTTGGGCAGAAACATATTGAAGCCCAGTGCAATAGAGGGAGGTGACAGAACCATTTATAACAATTCCTTTGTTCAATTACAATATATAGCTAAAGTAAATGCAGTGAAACATCCTCTCATCATCTCCCATCCGCACTGTCACTCTAACATCAAGGAGCGACATAACTGAACAGATTAGAACTAATTTGTGCTAGCAATTAGCTTTAGAAGGCTAATCGCCACAGTGGTTTTGGAGCTCTTTGGTCGACACGCGTTTTCGCTAGCGTTTGATTCGCTCGACGTCGCTTGATTGACTACAATGGCTTCATTTGGACCTGAACGTTACTTAGTGGTCGTACTCCATGTAGGAGGGACTAAGCTTTCCGACGTGAAGCTTGTGTTACAACGTGAGCCTCGTTATGGTAAAACTTGCTTCCCGGCTGGTTCATTCACAGCTAACGAAGAGCATGTTGATGTTGCCGTACGTGAGTTGCATGAGGAAACTGGCCTTATCTTGACTCCCGATGATTTGACGCTGTTGAGGGACGCACTTGTTCGTGTCGCGTTACCTCTCGGACAACAGCTCGTTTACGTCTACTCGGCTTATGTTCATGCTCCGTACGTTACGACCCAATTGCGTACTCCTGCTTAGCTCGAGTAGGTTGTGACAGCTCAGTCGACTATCAATCCGGATGGTTCTTACGTCGTACCGGAAACAATCGACATCGGTGGTCTGAATCTTACGCCCGCCAAGACGGGGCTACTTCCTGCCATGAAGCATAAGAGCGAGTTTCTTCACTTTGGTTACGTGACTCAATGGGAAACTTTCCGTCGTGCAATGTATACGTCCCAAGCACTCTTCCATGACGACACGACTATCCCTAGGCAGTTTTTTATGTACCCCCGGTTTTCGTCGGTTGATTCTGGCCCAGTATGGCTTCTCATTCGTGGTTACATTAATAATTTGTGTGGAGAGACACCGACTGATTTACGTGTGGGCACTCCTATGCCTACGACTAATTTGGCTGGCTTACCTGTGACCCTTACGGAAACTCAGCGCAAAGCAGCGGTTAACTCGCCCTTCCAGTCTTGTGCATATGCCCGTGACCTAGAGGATTGGCTCGAGGCGCAACCTCAGCGCTTTCTTTTGCTCGGAAGTACGGCTGATTCGTACGACTCAGTTATTTGGGTTACTTCACAGTTTTTTGGACATGTGAACGGTTGGTGGTTGAACCCGAAAGTGCAAGCTGCCATCCCGTCTGCGTTTGACCTGCTTGTCGCGGAGCTGCGGAAGACGATTTTTTCTCCCTAACATACAGAATGATGCGATTAACGCTCTGCTCAACCTTACGCAAGGAAGCATGAGTTACGCTCTCTACACCCAGCAATTCAACGACTTCTTACGTCGGTCTCGTCAGAAACTTACGGCTGATGTTAAGTGTGTTCGCTGTATCAACGGTTTGGCAAACTTTGAGTTGAAGACTCATGCTAAGTCACATCGCTCTCATAGAGGTTACAACGTTCAACTTGTGGAGCTACAAAACTTCCTTGACAATGTCGTAACATATTCACCGCAACTCGGCGGAATAAGGTCTACAACTGGTCCATCTACAACGCATGGAGGAGGACAACCAACCAGGAAGCGCAACTTTGATGACCCATTGGTGGGAGCCTCTAAGATATGGAAGCGCAATGGTGGTGGCCGTGGTCGTGGCAGTGGACGAGGAGGCAATCAAAGTGGTGGTGGTGGTCATGGCCGACCTTCTTCAAACCATGGCCGAATTGACTTAAGCGCTATCGCTTATGCGTTGACTCTCGAGGAGCGCAAGAAGCACATCGAGGAGGGATTTTGTTTCAAGTGCCACAAAAAGGGACACCGACTGTTTCACTGCCCTGAACTGAAGGGCAAAGCGGCAATTGGAGTGCCGCCGTCTTAGAAGCAATGATGGAGGCATGGCTGTTCTACTAGCGAACAAGAGCAGCCGGCTACATCTATTGTTCGTCCTGAGACACTGTTAGCGACAGAGGTGGTCGACTCACGCTCGACATCTCCATCGACTATAGTCGCGACACTTGCAACTCTAGTAGCCGGTCGTCTTCGTCAGACCAAACATAGACATAGTCTTAAACATGTAACCATACGTTCGATTGATTGGAAACTGGTTGACTCTATTTTCGAACCTCTGCACGCACGATTCGACTTTACTTTGGAGGGATGTGCTGATGATGAGTGATTAAACTCGCATGGTGACTTACCTCACTGTTCGCCGAGTGACTCGATTCTTGAGATGGATTTGTCAAGAGATCGGGGGTTCATTAATCCACCCTGGGAGTTGGCTGACCAGGTTGGACAGCATCTTGAGAGTTGTCGTCGGACAACTCTAACACCTACCGTGGCAATTTTCGTTCTACCGAAATGGGCAAAATTCAACCAGCTCACTAAACATTGAAAACTCTACCAGGAATTCCCAGCTCGAACACAACTTTTTACTCGCCAGTCACTGGAGAACCCAACACAGCATGAGGTGGTTGCTCTTGCTCCGTGGCATGTAAAGCGGTGGTTAGTCGACGCTGATTGTGCTTTTTACGAACTGGCATCGCCTACATAACCTGACCAACCCATCTCGGTACCTATACCTCATGTCGACACGGAAGAGTCCATCGCTACAAAACAACAATTTTCTCCGCCAGCTACAGCTCTACTGACTGACCTCACAAAAGCTCGACCGTTAATTCGCACCGAGCTGGCTGGTGGACACCAGATTTTATGTTGTGATGGATTGCGCTGCGACTCTTGACTTCGTTTCTGAGGACTTCGTACGACGCTTTGCTTTACAAACTCGAAAGTCTTTAACCAAGACACATGTTCGACTTGCCAACGGACAACGTGTGACTTCTTCGACAGTTTGTGATGTTACTTTTGAGCTAGCTCGACACGAATTTCAACGGACTTTTTACGTCTTACGTGATTTACGTGTTGCTGATTTAATCATGGGTTTACCATGGCTTGACGACGAACATGCCTCTTTACATGTTGGTTCTTCCAGGTTGTTTACTCTGATGGATGGCACATGAGTGCAAACTCAACTCTAAGAACGACGTCCTGAATGTCTCCTAATGTCCTCTACTTAAGTTCAGAAACTCATGCGCAAGACGCGCCGCATGACGGGACGTAATGCTGAATTCTACGTAATTGAACTTACGCCATGCGTTAACCAACCCACTGAATTTCACACTGGAGAGGAACTAACAACAGCCCAACGTGACAGCTTTCGGTCGTTACTCTACGATGACTTCCCGGAGTTACTGAAACCTGTGGACTCTCCACATGTACGCCGACAGTGGGATCATCCCATTGAAACAACTGGCCCGATGAAGCGTCAACGGCTAAACATATTGTCACCGGCAGAGCGCGTTGAGCTGAACCGACAGCTCAAAGATGCCGTGGACGCTAGTTTAACACGTCCTAGATACAGTGAGTTCGGCTCGACAATTATTTTTGTGCGTACGGCTGATGGCTTGCTACGACTATGCATTGACTACCGTGGCCTTAATGAAGTTACGCGTAAAGATGCTTCCCCACTTCCGAGTGTGGATGACACGCTTGACGAGCTTAAGGACGCCAACTTCTACACCCATCTCGACCTCGCCTCTGGCTTCTGGCAAGTTCGAGTGCGTGACCTGGACATCCACAAGACGGCATTTCAAACCCATGATGGCTTAATGGAATGGGTCGCCATGCCGTTTGGATTGTGCAATGCGCCGGCCACGTTCCAAAGGATGTAATGCACTAGCTACATTTCAGCGAATGATGAATGACATACTTCCCTACTTTTTACATAAGTTACTATCTACCTCGACGACGTCTATATATACAGTCGCACTTTGGAGGAACACCTAGAGCACCTGCGTCTTGTGTTGCAACGACTAAAGGAGGAGGGCTTGAAGTTGCGTCTTAAGAAATGCTTCTTCGGACTGCAAGAGATGGAGTACCTGGGCTACACTGTGTCAGCCGGTAAAATTTCGGTTTCCACAAAGAAAGTCGAGGCCGTAGCAGACTGGCCAGTGTCCAAGACGCAGAAGGAGGTTCGCAGTTTCGTACAGTTCTGCAACTTCTACGCCAAATTCATACACCATTTTAGCGACCTTACGGCTCCATTGATGGACTTACTGCGGAAGTCCCAGCCACAGAAGGTTACGTTGACGCCTGTCTGTTTGGAAGCCTTCGAGACTCTCAAGTTACGGCTCATTTCCGCGCCATGCCTGATCCTTCCGGAGGTCGGCTCGGACGCGACGTTCACCGTAGCTATAGATGCTTCAACAGTGGGGATTGCAGCAGGCCTGTTGCAAGACCAAGGAGGATGTCTTCAACCAGTCTCTTACTTGGCGCGTAAGCTGAATCCAGCTGAGCGTGGTAACACTTACTCTGCGTACGACTTAGAAGCTTTGGCCGTATGCGAAGCTGTCAAGCATTGGAGGTGCTATCTTGAAGGGTCCTCTAAGTTCCTTGTCGTAACATACCACGACACACTGCGACATCTGCTCAGGCAACCAAACAACAGGCTGAACAAGCGGCAAGCAAGATACCTGCGGGATTTGCAACCGTTTGCGGGCTCGATGACACTTGCATATCGCAAGGGAGCTCTGAACGAAGCTGACCCGTTGAGCTGGCGTCCAGACTTCGTACCTCAAGCCACAATACCCTTATTTTGGGATGGCGAGGTTCCGTCAGATCGAGAATTACGACGGAAGTCCCAGCTGCTGTTTGAAGACGCACAGTTAAATTTACTGACTGTTGACGCGCTGCAGCTGAGCCCTGAGTTCGCTGATCTCATTCGCGAGGGGTTCTCACGAGACTCGTTTTATGGGGACGAGGGTGAGTGGACGAAAGACAGCCGGATAGAAGCCAGAGACATATACTTTTGGCGCCTCAATCGACTCTGTATACCACAGAACTCTGAGCTCCGACTGAAATTGATCACAGAGCTGCACGAAAGTTCGTCAGCTGGTCATAGAGGAGTTGCTAGCACTCTTGCTAAAGCACTCGACAGATTCTGGTGGAAACGAATCCATCGGAGCGTGGTAACTTATGGAAATTGAATTTAAATTGTTTACAACAATACCATTAAAAAACCGGTTGCTGTCTCTGCCCCCCCCTTGTGCTACGCCTAACGGGACTTAGAAGCGTGAGGTAGACCGTGAAAACACTAATCCCAACCTCTCCAATGGCAGTGACGATACCGTCTAAAACATACCCGTATCCAAGTATTTATTATTTTCTGATCTATACGTGTTTTTTTGGATACAGTACAAAATAAAAAATGTCGCTAGTCTCCACGATACGCGGCCTGCTCCAGCCGCTGCGGGGTCGCTAATCAGCAAGGCTGTTCAGCTTGAGCTAGTCGAGGCGAACCTGCCTGACCTCGGCTCTTGTGCGACTCCGGTCGTGCCGGAGCTAGGGGAGAAAGGCATGTGAAAACCCCCCTCGCATAGGTCGTCGTCGGTCCCGCCTCGATCCGTGCTCAACCCCACCCGAGGTATTAGTTGCTCCTCCCGACGCAGCTCGCCACCTAGCCGAGTCTTCTTTCCTCCTTCGGGGGCTGAGAAGAGAAAATAACTAGGCTGCAGACGGTGTCCGGCTGGCTCTCCTGCCCCCGAGCCAGATTTTTTCCTTTCCCCTGTCCTTTTTCCGTCTATTTCCAACATCTATTTGATCGCGTTGTGGCCGTCCGTACCCTCCCCTCCCCCTGTGGTTTACGTTGTTAGGGGGCCGCCTTGACGAGCAGTGTGCCGTTACGATAACCCTAGGCACATTGCCTGAGGCAGTCTATCGATAACCGGGTACCGACTAGGGAAGGGGTTGGAAGAACACATGGATCGAGTCGCCGGTCCTCAAAAGATGGTGGGTACGGGACAACTACTACGGAAATTTTTCCAAAAACCCCCCGTTCCGGGCTTTTCCGGCGGCGGGTGATCCTAAGGACCGCCGCCGCCAGACCGTGCCGCTTCTCCGGCTGCGACCCACCTCCGTCCTGCGTAGCATCAAGCCTCGCCCCCAGGGAAGACCTAAAGCTCTCGCAGGGCTGGCGACAGCTAGCGAGCGCCATGCCCTAGCGCTGCTTCCTAGCTGTCCGCCGCAAGCTCCAACACCCTCGTCCCACCGCTGATCCGTCCGTACCCTTCTTCGCCAAAAAATATTTCGATAACGCCGCTCCCGCCCCATCGTCGGGAGAGTATCTGCGAGTATTTAGTCGCGGAAAAGATATATCGGACTGGCCGAGCGGGAGATCCCTGTGCCGGTGTACGGATATTTTGATTTTCCAAAACCCTCCGTACTGGGCTTCCCGACAGCTGTTGATCCCGCGCATCGCAGTTGTCGGTACCTCGTTCAGCCCCCTACCGTGCCAAGCCTGGCACGGCTATGGGGTTACCAGAGCCCACCGCGTGGAGGTAGAGGTAGGTGCCGACGGGCATGCGAGCGCACCCCTATCCGGGGCCGCCGCCGCTGCGCCGCCGGCGGGCGCCTGGTATCACTTACTCAGCGTACGACTTTGCCCGTACGCTTTGGCCGTATATGCGAAGCTGTCAAACATTGGAGGTGCTATCTTGAAGGGTCCTCTAAGTTCCTTGTCGTAACGGACCACGACACACTGCGACATCTTCTCAAGCAACCAAACAACAGGCTGAACAAGCGGCAAGCAAGATACCTGCGGGATTTGCAACCGTTTGCGGGCTCAATGACACTTGCATATCGCAAGGGAGATCTGACTGAAGCTGACCCGTTGAGCCGGCGTCCACACTTCGTACCTCAAGCCACAGTTCCATGATTTAAGGATGGCGAGGTTCCGTCAGATCGAGAATTACAACGGAAGTCCCAGCTGCTGTTTGAAGACGCACATCTAAATTTACAGATTGTTAACGCGTTGCAGCTGAGCCCTTAGTTCGCTGATCTCATTCGCGAGGGGTACTCCCAAGACTCGTTTTATGGGGACGAGGGTGAGTGGACAAAAGACAGCCGGATAGAAGCCAGAGCTAGATATTTTTGGCGCCTCGATCGCCTCTATATTCCGCGGAACTCTGAGCTCCGACTGAGATTGATCACAGAGTTGCACGCAAGTTCGTCAGATGGTCACAGAGGAGTTGCTAGCACTATTGCTAAAGTACTGGACATATTCTGGTGGAAACGACTTCGCCAAGATGTGAAAGGTTTTTGTGAACGATGCGCCATATGTCGATGAGCAAAGATTCGACCGCAGATGGCTGCGACTCTCTACCCATTGCTTGTTCCACCTAGACCGTGGCACACCGTTGGTCTTGACTACATGACACACTTGCTTGAGAGCAATGGCTTTAATTGTGTGCTGATTGTAGTAGACCATCTAACTCGAATGGCCCATTTTCTGCCGTGTACAAAAACTGTTGCTGCCGAAGAAACTGCAACTTTGTTTTTACATGGAGTCTACCGTTAACATGGACTACCCCGTGTGCTGGTCAGTGATCGCGATCCGAAATTCGTCAATGGCTTGTGGCAGACACTTTGGCGACGCCTCGAAACGCGCTTAAACATGTCTTCCAGTCGACACCTTGAGACACACGGACTCACACCCTAAGACATAGCGAGTGAACAATTTGGCGATTAGCTTGCTCGACTAATTGCTAGCACAAATCTGTTCTGTTCTGTTCAGTTCGGTCGCTACTTGTTGACAGTGTGATGGTGCATATGGGAGGAGATCAGGAGATGTCTCACTGCTTGAACTTTAGCAGTATATGTTTGTAAGTGAACAAAGGAATTGTTATGAATGGTTTTGGCGCCCGCCGGCGGCGCAGCGGCGGCGGCCCCGGAGGGGGGTGCGCTCGCAGGCCCGTCGGCATCCCCTCACCTCCCCGTGGTGGGCGCTGGAAACCCCGTAGCCGTGCCAGGCCTGGCACGGTAGGGGGCTAAGAGGGCCGACAGCTCGATCCGTGGGATCAGCAGCTGTCGGGAAAGCCATGTACATAGGGCTTTTGAAAAAATAATTTCTGTGCACTACCGGCGCCAAGATCTCCCGCTCGGCCCGTCCGATATGTTTTTTCGCGCATAGATGCTCCTAGATACAGCCTTACTTTTAGGAGTGGGACCTGTACTACGGCAACGTTTGATGGCGAGGAGGGTACGGCCGGATCAGCGGTGGGAGGCGGGTGTTGGAGCTGGTGGTGGCCAGCCGGGAAGCAGCGCCAAGAAAGGGCGCTCGCTAGCTATCGACCAGCCATGTGCCGGTCGAACCTTACCGAGGGGTGAGGCAAGACATGGCACAGGACGGCGGCTAGTCGCAGACGGAGGAGCGGCTACAGGAGGCGGCGGCGATCCTCAGGATCAGCCGCCGCCGAAAAGCCCTGTACGGAGGGCTGTTTTGGACACTAAAATAATGTCCGTACCCGGCGTCGAGCAAGTTGGGGAGCAGCACCAGGGTAGTGCGCTCACTAGCGCGTCGCTACGTCGTCCAGCGTCATCTCCCGGGGGGAGGAGTCAGCTGGGACGGCAAGGAGGACAGTCGCGTCGGGAGGAGCGACACGATCTGGCGGCGACGACCCTTTGGGTCGGCGCCGCCGGAAAACCCGGCACGGAGGGTTTTGCTTTATTCCGGGCGCCCGCGGCCCGCCGGATCCGGCTACGGTGACCTGCCCCCCCCCCTCTTCGACACCCACTACCCCGACAGACCTTCATACTCCTAGGAGTCCTTGAGCGTGGGCCCGGGTGAGCGCGGAGGCCCCCGCTCAAGAAAAGGCTGCTCGGTGGACGCGCGATCAGAGGGGGGAGGGTACGGCCACAGGCCGGAAAACCGACAGGTACCCGGGTACCAGACAGAGAAAAACCGGGGAAATGAGCGGGGAAAATTCATGCGCGGAGGTAGGAGCGCTAGTTTTTTCTATGTCTGTGCGTCTCGGTCCCCCCCACCTGTCCTCAAGGTGATGGGGGACCTCGACACGGAGGACCGCCGCGTCGGTGGACGCGGCAAGACCTTGGGGCGGGGTTTACGGGATGGAGCGGCGGGATCGACGAGCGACCGCGCGAGGAGGGATTTTTTGCCAGCCTTTCCCCTCCTACCTTCGGCAAGACCGAAGTCACGCGGGAGCTAGATTAGGCTGGCCCGTCGTCCCTCCCGAACGCCGACCGGCCTAGGCCGGTCGACACCCCGGTTCGGCGGGAGCGGGCCGTGCATCGTGAAGGTCGAGCAGCAGTTTAGTTTTGCATTTCTAGACAAGTGGATTTATTTTTAGATCTGTTTTTCTTGATTACAAAATTATTACGATGTTACTGCTTAGGTGGGGGGACTGTGGCAATTACTGCGGTTGCTTACAGTTATATAACTCCCGAGGAACGTCGGCACACATTGCAGATAGGTGTGTCGATAAGAAATGTACCTGGTCGGAGAGACCCGGGCCCAACTTGCTAATAAGTCATGTATGGCGAAGTAGAGTGGCCCGTGAGACATCACTCGGTCCCGTTTGCCGGGACATGTTGTAAACAATTTCAATTTTATTAATGGTTTTGTCACCTCCCACTACTCCACTAGGCTTAAGTAGGTTTCTGCCAAAATAGCTTACACATGCTTATCTCGCTTACGTGTAAGGCGTTAGGGCTTTCCAACCGTCGTCATTAGTCTAGAGACTCGGCTCGACTAGCATGGAGAATCACGACGCAGCTCATTTTGCATTTGAAACCTCGCTTAGGCGCGTCTACTGGCTAGTTAGATTAACTGTGCGTACTTGTACGTACCGGGAGGTGCTAGTCGTAGAGTATGCATTAGAACCCTTATGAATATTGCACTAGAGACGTACCCACGTTGTTCGTCCGTCCAATGGAAAAACACTAATTGGAATTGGTATCGAGTACATGTACAATGTCATGTAATGTATTGTTGCAGGATTGTACTCGTCACAACAACAAATTTCAGCAGCTTCTTCGTTGCTTCTGCTCTTATGAGGGCTCTGATTGGACGACTTTGCTACCGCAAGTGGAATTTACGTACAACGCCTCTCATGCACTCGGAATTGAACACACCCCGTTTGACGCTAGTTTTGGATTCTCTCCTGAGAGGCCTCAAGACTTGTTGCTTAGCACGCGAGCGTCAACTCCGATTTCGCAAGACGCAACATAGCGGTTACGATTGTTACAAGAAGTACATACTCTAGTACGCTTTGTGTTACAGCTACACAAAGACGAGATGCAAGCGCGCACAGAACCGTCTACAACGCCATACTTCGTCAAATGAGACAAGGTGTCAGTCGTTACATCAAACCTTTTTCTACGTGGACAACTTAACAAGAAACTTAGAGACAAAGAGCTTGGACCCTTTACAGTGGAGGAGCAAATTGGGAAACACAGTTACAGATTCAGAATTCCAACGACAGTACGCTTACATCATGTGTTCCATTTGAACAACTTACGACCATGCTATACCGTTCCACTACGACAAGCTATCCCAATGACTATATCTTGAAGGAGACGACGAGGAGTTTGACGTCTCACACATCTCTATTGTGTGCATCAAGTCGTTAATTAGACGACGAGTCAAATATTTACTTTTCATGACGCACTTCCGTGATGACGACATTCCACATGTCTAGCACCGATTGAACGAGGTACACTGAACAATGGCAATACAAGATTTCTTGGAAACGCCCCAATGGCACAAGTTTGCCAAGACTCAGGCGTACATCGACTTTATGCACGCTCACCCAACGCGCATTCCTGAGTCCGAGTAGCTGCTTCAGTAAAGGAGCTTCTACCACGGAGGTCTGCCTCGCGGCGGCCTCACAGATCTGTCAAGAGGGGGAGGGTACGAGTGTGACGAGTACAATCATGTAACAATACATTACATGACATTGTACATGTACTCGTTACTAATTCCAATTCGTGCTTTTCCATCGGATGGACGTACAACGTGGGTACGTCACTACCGCAATATTAACAAGGGTTCTGATGCATACTCTACGACCAGTATCTCCCGGTACGTAAAGGTACGCACAGTTAATCTAACTAGCCGGAAGACGCGCCTAAGTGAGGTTTTCGATGCAAAATGAGCCGCGTCGTGATTCTCCATGCTAGTCGAGCCGCGTCTCTAGACTGTTGACGACAGTTGGAAAGCCCTAACACATGACACGAAAGCGAGACAAGCAGGCATAAGCTATCTAAGCAGAAACATATTTACGCCTAGTGCAGTAGAGGGAGGTGACAGAACCGTTTTACAATTCCTTTGCTCGCTTACAATATATACTGCTAAAGTAAAAGCAGTGAGGCATCTTCTCATCATCTCCCTTCTGCATTGTCACTCTAACATATCATGCAGCGACAGAACTGAACAGATTAGAACTGATTTGTGCTAGCAGTTAGCTTTAGAAGGCTAACCGCCACACGAGCAACGTTCGAATAGAAATCACCCTCACTGTGGGAGCGAAGGTCTCGTGGTAGTCCACACTCTTCTCCTGAGTAAACCCGCGAGCCACAAGTCTTGCTTTGTACCTTGTTATCTGTCCATTGGAGTCGCGCTTCAGTTTGGACACCCACTTGGAGTCTACGAGTTTGCGGCCGGCAGGACAAGGGACCAATGTCTAGGTTTTCCGAGATACAAGTGAGTCGTACTCGCTCTTGATAGCTGCCTCCCACTCCCCCGATTGGGGACTCCTTCGCGCTTGCTTGTATGACACAGGCTCTTGAACAGTCGGGTTGTTGGCTGACTTAATAGCTGCGGTACTTCCCGCAGCCCATCCATCTCCCGTAGCCCTCGTTGAACGGAGATTATACCTTGGGCTGTGTACGCATTGCTGTGGTGAGGCAGTGGATCTAAGATTATACCTTGGGCGTGGTCCCGAATGCATGTCCCGTTCATTTTCCATCGACCCGGAATGTTGCAACGACTCCCGTAGCGGCGACTCCCCCGAAGGTGTATCCGGTTGTTCGCTACACATGGTGCGCGGGATGCTGTCCTCTTCATCATCATTGCGTTGCTCTGCATTGCTCTCCCCCATGAAGAAGACAACAACCTCATCGAACATCACGTTACGGCTGCTCGCCACACGACGAGTAGCAACACCAACCACGCCGGTGATTCTGAAGTGTAGCCCACAAAGACACCCTTCCACGCGCGATCGTCAAGTTTTCGGCGTTGAGACTTGTCAACGTGGACATAGGCCGGACAGCCGAAGACCCGCATGGAGCTCACATCAGCTCGTCTACCGGTCGCCAAGGTAAAAGGTACATCGCCGGCTCCGCTACTATGCACACGATTGCGGACATGCACCGCAGCGGCCATCGCTAGAGCCCAATACGATTTAGGCAGCCCGGCTTGCCGGATGATTGACTGCGCCTTCGGGACCAATGTCCCCCACTGCCGCTCAATCCGGGCATGCTGCCAATGCGCGTAAGGGGCAGTGATCTCCACGGCGATGTTGAACTCATTCAAGAGATTTCGGAAGGCAACACCTAAGAACACGTGACATTGTCCACCCGAAGACGACGAACCGTGCGCCCAAGAGAACGGATGGTCGTCAACATGCGACGGAACGAGGCGGGAGCCTCATCCTTGGAGCGGACCGCATCATGCAAGATGAAACGGCTGCGAAAATCAACCTCCGTCCTCCCAAGGATGGAACACTTACAGGACCGCAGAAGCCTAAGCCTAGGACCTCAAAGACACCAACATTCCGGTCAGCCGGCCTACGCGAGATACGACGGACGTGCGACTTACACACAACACATGTCTCACAGAAACCCAACTTCTCCGACGCAGAAAACGCCACACCCGCCACCTTAGTGGCCAAGAGCCCGTCCAATTGCGACTCGCCAAGGTGACCGAGTCGGGAATGCCACAACCGGTTTTGAAATGGCGCAGTGGCGACCGAAGCGGTAGGATTCGACGAAGCAACCCGCGCCGGCAACCACACCAACAAATGCGCACGCTTCAACGGAACCACCACGCCACCACCATGACCGGCATGAAGACGAAGGTGGTCCACGGGATCAGCTAACACCACACAATGACCTTGTCGCCGAGCTTGGGTGAGGCTGAAAAACCTATGGTAAGACCACGACGCGCGGCGGGATAGCTCAGGAACGTGGAGCACATTCTTCAGCATGGCAAGAATCTCCTCTTAATCGTCAGCCTTCACAATGATGCGGACCGAGCCCACGCCAACAGCGCGGGCGCTGATACCCTTTCCCAAAGCCGGTCGGTAAGCGCTCGATACTCACAGAAGTCACGGCGCACACTAGTCATGTGATGGCTAGCGCCGCTGTCGGCCAAACACATCCACGTTTCCCCATCGCGCTCGAACATGTGTCGAGCCTCGGAGAATGGCCTCGCAGGGGTGGCCGTCACGTCTATGACCGCCGGAAAAGCAACCGGGGAGTCCACATGCGCAGAGTCACCTCCGGTGTAATTGTCCGGGCACTCGGACCTACGATGGCCCTTTTTCCCACAGCCATATAGCAAACACCACGAAAAACCCTCGCTGCGCCTCTGCCATATGAGGCACGACGAGTAGTCGCAGCTCCTTGAAGATATTTCAGTTGGTCTTGGAGCTCGGAGACTTGCCGTTTCAAAAGATCAGTCGTTGCGTCATCATGAGACGCTAAAAAAGCCGTAGGCGTTGGAGGCTCCGTTGTATGTGATTGCGCACGACTCTCGATGCGCATGCCCTTTCGACGAAGATCACGCTTGACGGTATCCATGCTGAGGTTGTGTACATCCCACGTGTCGGTGATGGAGTGGTATTCGCTGCGCAGCCCCTTCACCAAGTACATGATGATACAGCGGTCGTGGACGACGTCCCCAACTCGGGCAAGCTGTGGTTGCAGTCGAACTAACCGGTTTAGATATTGAATGCCGCTCTCGCTGTCCGATTGCGGCGTCTCCAAGTCCTGCAATAGTTCCGTACACCGGTAAATACCATCGTCCTTATAATGATTGACTAACGCGGCTTGAGGGCCCATAACATGTCAAAGTTGAGGGGGCGATAAGGAGTGACACTACATGTCATCTCAGTGAGTGACACTGCATGTCATCTCACCCTCAACAAGTGCCTAGCACTTGGCTATCACATGGCACGCACTCACCTTGTGGTGAGCACAAGCCAACTTATAGTTTGAGCCTTTAGATGATATCTAACGCTCAGCAACTTGCCACCATCAGCAACCTAATCCTCTCTATTGCTGATTGGCTTATCATATTATAGTGCTGAGCCACAGCCGTACTATCACGATGCTACTTGACCAACCTTGCTGTGTTGCAGATTGATTACCACACAAACTATGTCTCGCAACATGCATGGAAGGGTGATATAGTGCGCCGGGTCGAGCCCATACTGGTGCCTGCACAGATCGCGGAATGCCTCGAACACATCAGCCAAAAGCAGCACGTCGGCCTCCAAGTACGAGTCGTGGTAGTCACGGAAAGTCGTGCAGCCGAACCGCTCCAACACCCATTGAGCTTGGGCGTATTCTTCATCCGAGCACTTCTTGCCTGACAAGTCGTTGAAAAACTCCTCTCGGAACGGCAGTACGGTGTGTTCTAGCTTAGCCACCGAGTCGAACCACTTGTAGGAAAACACGCCCTTACGAGTCACCCTGATGAGCTCGTCCTCACTCAGTCCTTTTTGGCTGAAGGCCTTGTGAAAGCGCGGTGCATGCTTCGGGTCGTCCCCAATCAGGTTGTTGGAGAGGGTACCCAACCCGGAATTCAGAAACGAGATGCTGTCTAGGAACCGATAGTCTCGAAATTTCACCATCTCGTACTTCTCGCTGTTGTCCGGGATGATCGATAGCTTCACGTTCTCCGTGTCTTCTAGGCGGGAGATGGCTTGGATGATGAAGTGGTTGTCGTAGTCATTACCGTTGTGGAAAAACACCGGAATCTCCCCCTTGCGAATCCCCATGCGGAGGTTGCAGTCAACGCGGCACGCGCCTAAGTAGTCCCCGGTCTTGTGGTCGTGGTGGCGGACCTTGAGCTTATTTTTGCATGTCCCCAAAAACCCCTTCTTGCACTCTCAACAAACTTTGGCCTCGGCGTGGGCTTTCTCGTCCTTCGGGGTCATCTTCATCGGGATGTTCTTCGTGAATTCCTTGCACAACTCTGGCCGGAGCTCGTTCAACTTCCTCACAAAATGGTCGGCGGCACCGTCGTCGGTGCATTGGAACGTGAAGCTGTCGAAGCCGGACACCTTGGACTCCACACGGGCTCGCATAGACACGCAACAGTGCTCTGAGCTGCGCTCGGTTTTCCCGCTGGGAGTCACCTCGTGAACCTCGTGGTTGATGGCCTCAGAGTCGGCGTAGATCACGATGGGGATTTGCGTCTTCTTGTGCTCGGCCTTGAAGCTTAGGGTGGGGGCTTTCCCGTCCTTATCGGGCCTTGGCACCGATACCCGCATGGGTTTAAACGCCGCACACTGGGTCATATGGTCCTCTCGCTTGGCCTTACTCTTGAACCCATGCAAGCACCGGGGGCAATAATGGCGTTGGTCCTTGTTACCGGAATTCAACAGGCGATCGAGGCTCGAGATGAGAACCCAATGTTCTTTGTAGAAAAGGAGGTTGATGGTCTTCTTTGTCGGCGTATTGTCATCAAACTTAGCTTTGGAGAGTGACAGCGGATGAACCTTGTGATTCTCATCGTCGAGGCTGAAGCAAGATATGGCCACGCCCGGGTTGTTGCTCTCGAAGCGGCGGACATCCTTTAAACTAGCCGGGAACGATACCCCGGTTCAGTTTAACCCCCCATACAACTTGTATTGATTCTTTTTCGAGATGTAGTAGTCAACCCGCGAGGCATTGTTCTTCGGTGGATTGGTGGCTGCCGCAATGCAGTACTTAAAACAATTGTCATCTTGATTGCAGATATTTACCTGGCCGCACGCGGAGCTATTGAAAGGCGACGGAAGTACAACGTGAGCACGCCCGGCCCGAGTTTCGTAACCGTTGGAGGAAACTGAGGCTCTTGTCACACTGGCCGGCTCCATTTCAAACCCTGAGCCCTCGCCTATGTTGAAGTCACCAGCGCCTCCGCTAGAGTTTATGATATTTTCCAACATACTTTGCAACTGTTCCTCGCTCGTTGCATTGAAACTATTGTTTCGAAACGCCTCCCAAGTGATTTCTGAGACGTTCCCATTTCTATCCACCTCTGTTTTCCTGAAATTCTCTCTAAGAGAAACCCACATCTTGAACGAGCCTTAACCCCTTTTCTGATGCTCGGCGAATTGTCGGTAAATTTCTGACCTCATTCCGTTTAAAACTGAGGCGTTACCATCACCCTTGATATAGGAGCTGCGGACGCTAGGAAATTTCGCCGAAGTCGCATGGCGAACGGACGTCGGCCTAGCGTTCATCCTTCTCACCTCGCGGATACGCTCGCGAACCGCGACAATCCTCCTCGTCCCCACCGCCACCCTTTTGTGAGTGTCACGCTCCGTGGGTGTGAAATCAGGGCGTGGTGGCGCTTCATCAATGTCGTTGGCCACAATGTCACGAATGAGGTAACGTATCACATTGATTTGGCGCAGAACCTCGCGACGCAATACGGCGCTCTGCTCGGGTGATTGACGGGCACGAGACACGTGACCGTTGGGAGTCAACGTAGAATTTTCACGTCTTGCTTGGGATTCGGAAGGCGCAGGCTTGATCGTTTATCTCCATCCGCAAGGCGTTCAAAAGGGCGGCGCGTCAACTGTCCGGTAAGGGATTACCTAGGTAGAAACGTGCCGCGGTCTCCATTGAAAATGTCTTGGGAGCAGCTCCGTCGTACGTGAACATCAACCCGAAATCACGCGAGTCCCAATTGCGAGTCACGCCGGATACACTGACGGCCTTGGGGTGCGCCCCGCAGAGTTGCATGAGCTCGCTTTGATTCTCAGCCGGAAAGGCTCCTAGCTCCCGGATCCGTCGTTTCACGTCCTTGATGGTTTTAGGGCTAGTACAGCTCATGCTTTTAATCTAGCCGGTGATCTTAGTTATCGAGTGAAACGCAACAAAAACGGGACCATATCCGTAGCCGGCCCTACCCATGTCGACAAAAATGTGACCTATTTTCTCTTTTGTCCAGCAAATCGGGATCGGGGGCGTCGAAAAGCACATGGGTTTTTGAAATGTGAGCATTAATCTGTTTTTTACCGAAAAATGTGACCATAAATAAGGGATTTCGCGTCGTCGCGAAAATTGAAATTGCGGGCGGCGAAAACATGTTGGGGGCAAAAATGTGACCATATCGCCCTTTTCTCCAACTCTCGATACTGCGTAGCGATGATTACCGGCTGCTTTAGGGGGAAGAGCCCCGCGCGACGCGTCGAACGGGATATGCTTTATAATGTACTAGTTCACGAGCCGTGTACCTCCTCCCGGTACACGGCTCGGCCCAAAAGGAACACGGCTTGGGCTTCAAGCACTGTTCCTTTTCCCCCAAGCCGTGTTCCTTTTGGGCCGGTACACGGCTCGCGAGCCGTGTACCGTAATTGGAATACGTGTAAAAGCGATATTTTCGGTACATGGCTCGCGAGCCGTGTACCGCATGTCTAATTTCAAAGAAATTCTTACAAGAAAAAGCAGTGGAGGCCACCAAGCAAAAAGAAGAAAAGAGGAAAAAACCTAAGCCCGAGGAACAAGAAGGCATGCCACAACATCGGCACTGCCCTCCTGAAAAGCGTCGCGGAGATAGGAACCTAGAGTGCCATGAAGAGCAACAAAAAGACGTTGCATGAATTCACGTCGCACATCCCCCCAAAAACGCCGAAACGGAACAGAAGTAGATTGACGAACAAAATGTTGCATACGGACATAACTGTCAGAGCGCAAGGAACGAGAGTCAGCAGCACCCATGCCAAGGAAGCGACGAACACCCACCAAAATAGCCAAGCCATCGGCGCCAACCGGCCCCCATCCTTCATGGCGAAGGGATAGTAGTCATGGATCGACTGAACCGAAGGCGTGCTAAGCAAAGCAAAAGTGCGGAGGTCCACATCTAGTTTGCCATGCTGAGCTCCCGATGCAAGGCTGCCACGGACTGGGAGGCGAGCACCTATACGAGGAACCGCATGTCTTGCATTGGAATACATGCTTAAGTTCACCTTTTTCCATATATATTTTTTGCGCCCCCGCGCGAGACCGGGACAGTGTTTATTCTTAATTTAATTACAATATTGAAGAAAGCAGTGAAATCCACCAGTCCCGCGCGGGCGGCGCGGCCGAGATAGTCCCTATAGGACTGACAGGTAAGCCCTCACTGATGTCGATGATTTTTCATATTTACCCTAGGGCACGTTTTGCCAGACATGTCAGCTTGCTTACAATTTGGCCAAAAGACACCCACAGGCAGGGCATGGGGGTCGATTAGCGCAGGATTATAGGGTTGGGTGGGTGAGTTCGCGCGAAGCCTAGATTGGTTGAGCGCGAAAGCAGAGAGTGCCTAGGCTCGTGGCTAGCTACGGCTTATAAGGCTCGACCGTTGGGGAAGTCGTTGGTCATTGGTTCATTGGTTGTGTCTAACTGCAAGGCGAGGCGGTTGCCTTGCAGGTGCGACGCGCCGCGTTTTAACGGTGACAGTAACCGCTAGTGTTACTGTCCCGTACACATGGAAATTGGATATGCAAACCTCAAGATTCAAGTCAATCTGACCATTTACCCTCGGGCGCGTTTTGCCAAAGATGTCAGCTTGCTTACAATTTGGCCAAAAGACCACCACAGGCTTGGCATGGCGGAAGATTAGCGCTAATTATGGGTTGGGTGGGTGGGTTGCGCGAGCCAGATGTGCAAGCGCAAAGCAGAGAGTGTCACTGCTCGGGGGTTGCACCGGCTTAAGGGTTGTCGCTAGCTAGTGTTGCTGGGGGCAAGGCTCGGGGCGTTGCGCTGGGCGTTTCCTCAGTCCTCGAGGGTTGCCTCGAGGACTGGGCAAGACGCACCGCTTTTACATGAACGCTTTACCGCTAAGGTGTGCGTTCTGTCACATATGTAAGTAAGTTTGCAAACCTCTAGATTTACACCAATCTGACCATTTACCCGAGGGCACGTTTTGCTAGTATATTATAAAGCCAGAGGCTTGTGCAGCCTACGTTAGTGCAGCGACCGGGCGGGCTGAAATCCCCGCCAACGGAGGTCACCAGAGGGGAGGCGGGGGCGCGGCGATGCGATGAGGTAGAGCCGCGGCGCCCGGACGTGGGCTGTGCGGTATTGATGTAGTTTAAGTTGTTCTTGGAAGTGAGGCGTCGGGCCGGGTCGTGGTCGAGCATGTCGGGGCTGGTGAGCTGACCCGTAGCTTCGTAGCGCCTCTTGGGTAGCCCACATGTAGCAGATCTGAGGGTTGTCAGAAACGACGCGCTAGCAGCCTGTGCCGTTCTGTGGGCAACGTAGGGCTTGGGCTGCTGTTGTTTCTTGGGTACCGGCCGGTGTTGCAGCTGTCCGCTTGTGGCATATATAGACGCCCCGATCGGCAAACCAAACTGAAATGCCATGGCCGCGCGCGTAGCTCGACGTAGTCTTGTGTGACTTTGGTGTCCGGCAGCATGTGGCGCGTCGACAAGTGGCGAGGGGAAAGCGATAGTGTTAGCGGTCTTGTAAGTCGCCTTGGCAGTCGGGTTGGTTGTAGTATGTGTGGCTTTCAACCGCGGTCGCCAGGGTACTTGATGTCGCGGGTGTGGCGTAGCCTCCTTTCTCCCGGGCGGATCTTGGCGAGGGTCCAGCCCGCTAGTCAAGTTTAAGCTCGCGGGGTTTTGATTGTCCAACGGGGTCTTGGAACGCGCGTCGTCGTGGCATGGCCCTTCGGTTGGCGGCTTCCGTCCGCGTGCCGTCGTGGTGGCGGAAACGGGCAGTGGCAGCTATACGGTAGTCGAGTGCGGCGTCGCACCGCGCAAAGCGTGCTCGGCATGTCTTGGGTCGAACAAAGGGCTGGCGTAACGCGTTGGAATGATAGTTGTGTCCGTCGTCTCTGTCGCGGCTTTGGAGTCGTTGCCTTTGAGGCAGGGGCTCACTTGCTCGGACGTGTCGACCCAGCCCTCGTGGGTAGCGTCGCAGACCTTGGTGTTGCCGTCCAAAAACTCGAGGCGTGCCGCGGGTGGGGTCGGATACCCACCTATTGTTTTACATGAGGTGGCAGTAACCGGTTGCAAGTGATTTAACAGCGCAGTCGGTACTTATATTGCGCGGTAGGGCGCACGAGATGTGCGCCCGGTCCGTAGGGGTGTCGCGGCGCTCATCGGTAGGCTCGCTCGCCAAGGCTTCGAAGCACTGTCGGCTGGAGGCCTTGGAGCCATTACGGTAATCGTGAGCGGTGTAGCCTTGACGAACGTAGGCTCGGTAGGCTCGGCGTTGCCGTCTAGCGATACGCGCGATGGCGCACGGTCCGCGTTAGCGGCGTCTTCGGTCGGCGTCTCTAAATTGGGCTCGCAGAATGTGCGCACGAGGCGCTTCGGACCGTTGGGGTTGATCTCACCACGGTGGGGGAAGTCGACGAACTCGGGCTCGATAGGCTCGGTCGTGTCGTCGTTCAGCAACTCGATAGGTGGCGCAAGGGCCGCCGCATCACCACCCTCTGTTGTCCCACAGGAGGTGGCCGTAGCTGGTTGCAGGTGATTTAACCGCGTAGACGGTTCTTGTATGGCGCGGTAGGGCGCACAAGTTGTGCGCAAGGTCCGTAAAGGTGTTGCGGCGCTGATCGGTTTTCGCCTTGCGGAGTCAGACGTGCCGGTTGAGCGCCGTGTCTGTAAGAGTGTAGCGTCTCGGTCTTGGAGGTTTGCCCGCAAAGGTGGTGCCGCATTATTGTCACGCGAGTTAGCTTCCGCGAGGTCGGGGTCGGCTGGTGGGCGTGCGTTAGAACGCGGTTGTGGACATGCGGCACGTGGAGGGTCGGCCGCCGGTGTCAGCCGTGTGAAGCTATCTTGTCGCGGGTCGCGCAAAATAAATTCGGTGCGCTCTATAGGAAGAGCATGTCTAGACGGTAGCGCACCAGAACCTATGCCGATGGAGTGAGCGTGGGTTCTACTGACCACGTAGCAACCGTTGAGGGGCGATTGCAAGAGGTTGGTGGTCAAGGCGCTAGTGGCGTCTTCGGTCGGCGTCTTGAAGTTGGGCTCGTAGAATGTGCGCAAGGGGCGCTCCGGACCGGTGGGGTTGACCTCACCACGGCGGGTAAAGTCGACGAACTCGGGCTCGATAAGCTCGGTGTCGTCGTTCAGCAACTCGATAGGCGGCGCAAGGGCCGCCGCATAACCACCTTCTGTCGCAATGGTGGCGGCAGCGGGAATGGGTTGCTACATGTTCAAACAAGTAGCCGGTTCTGCGAGGTGTTTTAGATGGGCGAGTAAGGCAAAATAATTTGCCTCGATCTGCTCAATTAGTCTACGATCGGAAACCGCGCACGCTGCTTAAATTTGTTCTGTCACGCCTTGTTGAGACGGGATAGCGACGGGGTCGCTGCATGGCCGAGCTGCAATATCAGTAGGCGGCATGTTGGAATGCGATGTAACATGAACAAAGGGGGAAGTGTCTCGTGACGTTGGGAGCACACCGAGACGAAAAATAAAACTGACACCCTACTCGACTACGAGAGTCGAGGCTGCAATTTGCGCGAGCCAGATGGGCGAGCGTAAAGCAGAGAGTGCCAGTGCTCGGGGGTTGCACCGGCTTAAGGGTTGTCGCTAGCTAGTGTTGCTGGGGGCATGGCTTGGGGCGTTGCGCTGGGCGTTTCCATAGTCCTCGAGGGTTACCTCGAGGACTAGGCAAGACGCACCGCTTTTACATGAACGCTTTACCGCTAAGGTGTGCGTTATGTCACATATGTAAGCAAGTTTGCAAACCTCTAGATTTACATCAATCTGACCATATAAATGTTTTTCTCTAGACGCCCCCGTACCGGGATGTCGATGACGTACATTGGAATTACATATATTGTTATTATAGGATTGTATGCCCGTACACGTCCCGTACATGCGTTTTCGCTGGGGGAGTCTTGGTCCCACGCTCATCCGTAGCATACACGTACTCGCGCGCGACCGCCGCCCGCGTAAGATGTATCCGCGAAGATTGACACAAAGCGCCCACGAGCCGGCCCGTGCATAGCGATACGTAAATAGTGTACAATTACACTAACGATACCGACTTTTGAGGGGGTACTTGGCAGCGCGCCAGGTTGCCAACGGGATGCTCCGATAATAGGTTATGGGCCCTCTTAGCCTTACGGACACTCACACGCCTCCGCTACGCACATGTCAAGTGCCTAGAGCGCTAGCGACAAATACTTAAGTACTGCAAACACCATGGCCGGCAACTCGCCGCCGCCGCCGCCATCGCGGGACAACACCACCCGAGCGACCATCGGAGAACACTAGCGACTACCGAGATGTTGCTCACAAGTGGATAATCACACGCACACACGGAGGTGGCTCACTCGCACGAGTCACTTCTAGCACATCGGCCGGCATCGCACCGCCGGCGCTGCCTAGCACCAAGGGGACTAGCCGCCCCGACATCAATGTAGCCACAAGTCCGACGCCGTTCATCAACGGCCACCTCCTCAAAATCAGCGGCCACCCAAAAGTCGGTCGACACAAAATCAGCGGCCACACAAAAGTCGCTCGACACAAAAGCAACGACCACACAAAAGTCGCTTGCCGTAGAAGGAGCGGTCACGCACCGGGCGATGACCTATAGAACAGAAATCTAACGGACAAACCTCTAAGCCTACATAAATGTACGGTCAATGATCTAGAGGGGCTATTATAGGATATCAGTGCCCGTACACGTATTCCTACATATTGATGTGCGCAATGGATATATTCATATAGGCGGCACCGTGCGTTCTCCCATTAACTTCTCATATTCCCTCGACGTCATGTAACTATCGCTTCGAGCCATCCCGCGCACGCGCCAACAGGCATCGCGATGGGGCTGCGGCCCCCTCCTCGACCGTTCTCCGATAATAGGTTATGGGCCCTATTGAACCATGCAAACACAGTTAGTGTGGAAGATAACTTACGCAAACGTAGTTACAGTCGCAGTCCCGCAAACGGAACAGTTACGGCGACAACCAGCCTACAGGCGTGGTGTCGGGACAACAGAAGTGAGTGAGCTGTAGCCTAGCGACAGCTCTGTACCGAGTCAAACAGTTTATTGGTATGTCCGATCTAGACATGTACTAATCATATTTAGAATAGCTTACAGTAGCTATCTGCAACTGATACGTATACGGTATTACTTACAACACTCCCCCTGAAGGTAGCTACGGGATGAAGCGTTGCATTGGGTCTTGTCCTCCAAGGATCGCACTTCGGTGTCTTGCTAGTGCAGGTCATGGGAGGGGTTTGGTGAGCATGTCAGCCACCATCTGGTCAGTGGGGAGGTAACTCAACTTGATGGTTCCTTGTTCCACGTGGTCTTTGAGGAAATGCCACTTCAGACCGATGTGCTTAGTCTTCTCGCTGACCAAGGCATTCTGGGAGTATGCAATGGCGCTTTGGTTGTCCTCCCAGATGGTGGTGGTTTCGGTGATGGGGGAGTTGAAGATTTCCCCCAGGAGTTGTCGGAGGTGGAGTCCCTCCTTGGTGGGGTCGGCCGCAGAGTAGTACTCGGCTTCACACGTGGATTGAGCCACACAAGTCTGTTGTTTGGACTTGTAACTGACTGGCCCGCGTCCGAGGGTGAAGAGATAGCCGGAGCGAGACTTGCGGGTGCTGCTGTCGTTGGCCCAATCAGCGTCGGCAAAGCCTGTGAGTTGGAGGCTGTGGTCCAGGCCCCCCCCCAACGTTAGGCGCATGTCGATGGTGCCATGGAGGTAGCGGAGGACCTTTTTCAGAGCCTGCAAGTGTGCCTCGGTGGGCGAGGCTTGGGCAGAGCCCAGGATGCTCAACGCCGTGGAGACATCGGGGCGTGTACAGACGGCGGCGTACTGGAGGCTGCCCATGAGGCTAGGGTAGACGTCCTTGGCCACTCTTGTGAGAGAGGGCGAGTTCAAGTGTGCAAGGCCGGCGAGGAAGCCCGGGTCCATCTGAAGGGACGACGGCTTAGAGTCGGACATGCCGTACTTGGCGAGGATGTCGCGCAGGTACTTGGACTGGTCCAGCGAGATTGTGCGCGTGGAGCGATCGCGGGTAATGTGCATGCCGAGGAGTTGGGAGAGATGATCGCCTAGGTCCTTGATCTTGAACCGTGCTCCGAGTTGGACTTTGAACGATGCGAGCCAAGTGGCATCATTGCAGGCCGGAGGAATGTTATCGACGTACAGGGCGATCATGGCGAAGACGTGGCCGGTGCGAAAGATGTAGATGCACGGATCGGAGACGCATTGTTGCCATCCATGGTCGACGAGCCACGCACGAAGTAGCATGTTGAACTCGCGGGGGGACTGCTTAAGGCCGTAGAGGCAACGCTTGAGGTGGCAAACCTTGGACGTGCCATCGGTGAAACCGAGGGGCTGGCGGATGTACACATCCTCCCGGATGGGGGCGTATAGAAACGCTGTGTCGATGTCGAGCTGGCAGAGTTCAAGGTCGCGGGCGGCTGCGATGGTTAGAAAGAGACGCAGGCTGGCCATGCTGATGACCGGGGAGAAGGTCTCCGTGTAGTTCAGTCCAGCGCGTTGACTACACCCCTTGGCGACGAACCGCGCTTTGAAGCGGGAGACGTCGCCGGCTGTATCCGACTTGACTTTGAAGATCCACATGTTGTTAACGACCATGCGGCCGGGGGGGAGGTCCACAAGGTCCCACGTGCCGTTGCTGATGAGGGAGGAATACTCCTGTTGCATAGCGGCTTGCCATTGGGGGGCTTGGGCGCTGTCGAGTGCAGCCCGGTAGGATTTGGGTTCCACACACTCTCGGGCGGAGAGGAGTGCGATGGCAGTAGGGGACGCGCTGGCAGGTGTGTGGGGGAGACCAGTGACAAGGTCGGGGACGTGAGGGTGCTCAAAGATGTCCTCTTGAGCTTGGCCTTGTTCAGGATCACAACACGCCGTTACGAGGGTTGGTGGGTAGTCGGACAAGTGGGCAACCATATCGCCGTAGCGAATGGGGTGGGAGCGGAGCCGAGCATGGCGAGAGGCCGCCGGGGGTGTAAGGTGTGTGGGTAATGTGAGGTCGATGGGGCGGGACATGGGCGAGTCTGCGGGTACGTCGTCCGAAGAGTCGGTGATGGTCGAGTCGACGGAGGGTTGAGTGTCGAAGCCTGGGGTGTCTTCCTGAAAGACAACATGTACGGAGGTGGTGATGCGACGCGTTTCCGGATTGTAGACACGATACCCGGGTGCGTCAGGGGAATAGCCCACCATGACGCCGCGAAATGCTTTTGCACTGAGTTTCCGACGTTGTTTGTCGGGGACCTTGGCGAAAACGGCGCAGCCGAAGACGCGGAATTTGGAGGCGTTGGGCACCGACGACGTAAGGAGTGTGAGGGGGACGCCCCCGTTAGGTCCGACCGAGCGACTGTACGTGCGGTTGCGAAGGTACACAACAGTGCTGACAGCACACGACCACATGGAGTTGGGAACGGCCATGTTGTGGAGCATCGCCGATGCATTGTCCCGGATAGTGCGCCATGGACGTTCGGCCTTGCCGAGCATGTGGTGGGCGTATGGGGCAGAGAACTGCACCCCGACGCCGAGGTGTGCGCACATTCGGCGAGTGACAGCAGCTTCAAACACAGAGTCTGAGTCAAACTTGAGGACCGGTGCGAACGCGCCCGTCTGGGAGTGATGGCGGGCATGCATGTGTTTGATGTCCAAAAGGATGGTTTCCAATTCCGAACATGCGTCGTCTTTAGACTTAAGGAACCGCACCCACATGTAGTTGGTGTGGTGGTCGATGACGAGCAAGCAGAAACGGAGTCCATGTGGGGAGGGGACATTGACCGGGCCCCAGAGGTCTGCGGACAGGTTGAGGAGGGGGTGGGATGGCTTCACGCAAGCGGCTGTGTTGCGTGGTGCAGCTGTGGCTTTGTGAAGTAAGCAAGAGTCGCAAGAAACTTTGGTTACAACGCTAGTTAACACAAGGCTAGTCGGAACACCGTGAGTATGCTGGGCCTGAAGGCTTTGCATGTTGAGGTGGCCATATCGACGGTGCCATAGGACGGGATCACAGTGGGCAGTAAGGGCAACCTGAGGGGAGGGGTCAAGTGCCGCCGGTGCGGATGGGCTTGAAGGGAGGTTTGGCTGGTGGGGAAGGAGGTAGAGACCGTTTCCGGACGGTTCTAGCACACCCATGCCTGTGGGTACCAAAAGCAAACCAGTGTCAGAGTCGGAGGGGAATATGAATTCACAGCCGCTGTGAGTTTGCATCCAGCTAACACTAAGTAGTCTGCCGATACGCTGTGCGGAGCGAGATGATAGGTCAGGGGTGTAGAGTGCATACACAGTGCGGTGAATGAGGTGGCCAGAGGCAAGTCGGACAGAAATCCACACGGAGCCACTGCCCTTAACGTCAACGCCGACACCGCCCACGCGAGAGGGAGCGGAGGGGGGCGTGAATTGCACGAAGTCATCTCGGAACGCAGTGAGGTTAATCGAGCAGGCGGAATCAACGATCCAAAACTTTGACAGGTTACGACCCGGGGCGAGGGAAGAGGAGAATGCCACAGAGCTGAATGGGACACTCACCTCGTCGTCAGCGTAGTCATCAGCGCAGTCCTCGAGGGTGGGTAGGCAGTCTGTGTCATCGGCGGGGGCGTCGTTGTCAGGGACGTCGCTCAGCAGCGCAGCGTGAGCATAGGGGGTGCTGTCGGCGGCGCCGTACTTTTGGACTGTCAGCCTACGCTTGGCGAGATTCCACTTAAGGATAGCGTCATCCGTGGCAGTGCAGGCGGACATGAGATGGTTGAGGCTGCCACAAACGCCACACTTGTTGGGTCGATGGCCGCGAGGGTGACGGTGTGGTGGGCCTCGACCGCTGTGCGAGCCGCGGCCCGCAGCGACGAACGCGGAGATGGGAGGGGGTGATATGTCCGGAGCGGGTGTGTCCGGAGCAGGGTCGTCGTCCATGTTGTGCGCAAGGTGTAGAATGCTGGCCATCACTTCATCAGCAGACATGATGTATTCCGTGTCAAAGGCGTTGATGACGCATTGCTTAGCCTGACCGTGTGGGCCGCTGCAGGAGATACCGCGCAGCATGAGGAGACCGAGGTGGTGGGGGTGGATGGCAACAGAGCCATCAACCAATTGGCATGTGTCGTTGTAGTCGTCAAAGGTCTGGCGCATGTAGTGGACATAGTCACTGAGTGACTGGCCAGGGCGTTGTCTGACCGTCAGGTTGTCCAGGAGGGACAAGGAGCGAGCAAAAGACCGACAATCGAGGCGTTCACAAAGGATGTCCCACGCGGCAGCGGCGCAGTCAGGGCGCGCTGGAGAAACGCATTTCATCGCTTGGTCAGCGCGGTTATTCGCGCTGGCTGCATGGAGTAGTAGCGTGTAGGCGTAGTGTTGCGCTTGTTCGTCGAGCCAGACGCCGGAGTCGCGGATAGCCAGCTGTGGAATGAGGTATGCGGCCTTGATGGAGAGGAAATTAAGGAAGGTCCTCTTCCATTGCTTAAAGTCCGTGGTCGGGCACATGACGGGGACCGACATCTTCATGGACCGGTTGAGGGCGTCCTTGTCGAAGCCGGGGGCTTCGTGTGCCGCCCGGTTGATGACCACCGGGTCAATAGTGGGGCGACGACGACCACGGGTGGCGGGGTCGCCATGTTGGAATAGGGGAGAGTGCCGTCCATGAAAGGGAGGAGGTGGGCCACCGGGAAAGGGAGAGCGGCCGGCCATGGGACGCGGCGGGCCGTACGAGTGCGGGTAGTCACGGTAGGGGGGGACGAGGTGAGAGGGCGCCTCCGGGAGATGAGGGCCGGGGTGTTGAAGGGAATATCCGGCGGGGGGGGTGGGGGGAGGTGGTGGGAGGTGATCAACCTGGATGGCGTGACGCGAGGGGTCGTGGTGCGCGTCGGCACGCGAGGGCTCGCGGGGCGCATCGTGACGGCGTTGTGCGACTGTGGGGTCGCCAACAAGAGTTGCAGGAGTAGCAGCAGCAAAGACTGTTTCTGCGTCCGGGGGTACGTAACCAGGGTGGGGATGGTCAAGCAGGTGGAGGGTGTGGCCGTCGTGGCTGTCCCGGACGGGTTCGATGTGTGCATCGTGGCGGCGCTGAGCTACAGGGGGGTGCGGATTAGCACCCGCAGCAGCAACAACACCCTCGGCCGACTGCGAGTCGAGACGAGCTGTTAAGTGCGCCACTTGCGCAACGAGCAGTGCGAGAGTGTCCGGGGGGTGATCGACAGTGCTCTGCTGAGAGCCTGGGTCAGGGGAATCAACAGGTGAAAAAGGCGGGTTTTTCTGCGCCATTTCGACAGATGGCGAAAAAGAAAGAGCTGGATAAAAAACAGGCAGCGGTAAAAACCGCTAGCCGGACTCGTGCCTAACAACGGTATGCAAAGAGACGGCCTGATGCCCGCCGACCCCTCGGCCTGTAGCCCCGGGGTGTCTCAGAGCACCTTCTCTGTATCCTCCACCCAGTGTGGGGCACAAGTCGAGGCCAAGGCCAGGACAGGTGGAGCGCTGCGCTGGTGGCCGAGTCGGTAAGATAATATAAAAATAAAAAAGGTAAGCTACGGCTAGCGTGCAACCTGTGGATGCGTATTCACCCGACAATGCACCCCCCCGTTCTCCAGCTTGGACCTGTGTGCACCCTGTCCACACACGACGAGTGCGTCGGTGTGGGTGGCTGGCTATCTCCGGCGGATGGCTGACTTAAGAGGGTGGTGGCGGGTTTTTAAAATCGCAGTTTATACTGGCGATACCGCCGACTACAAGTTGAAAGTACTAGGAGTCTAAAGAAACTTGCCTTCCGCGGGAGAGCTGTCGATCGCAGCTCGCCGAACCAGGTTGTCGCGCGTGAGTGACGTGAGGCGGGGGCCCATAACCTATTGAACCATGCAAACACAGTTAGTGTGGAAGATAACTTACGCAAACGTAGTTACAGTCACAGTCCCGCAAACGGAACAGTTACGGCGACAACCAGCCTACATGCGTGGTGTCGGGACAACAGAAGTGAGAGAGCTGTAGCCTAGCGACAGCTCTGTACCAAGTCAAACTGTTTATCGGTATGTCCGATCTAGACATGTACTAATCATATCTAGAATAGCTTACAATAGCTATCTGCAACTGATACGTATACGGTATTACTTACAACAGGCCCTCATACGTGAGTTCAAATCCTGGCAACCGCACATTACAATGTGCAAGTATGTACTAGTCCGCGTCCGGAACACCGGCGGCTATTATGGGACTGTATGCCCGTACACGTCCCGTACATGCGCGTTCTTGGTCCCACGCTCATCCGTAGCATACACGTACTCGCGCGCGACCGCCGCGCGCGTGATATGTCCGCGAAGATTGACATTAAGCGCCCACGAGCCGGCCCGTGCATAGCGATACATGAATAGTGTACAATTACAATAAGGATACCGACTTTTGAGGCGGTACTTGGCAGGTTGCCAACGGGATGCTCCGATAATAGGTTATGGGCCCTCATACGTGAGTTCAAATCCCGGCAACCGCACATCACAATGTGCAAATATGTACTAGTCCGCGTCCGGAACACCGGCGGCTATTAAAGGACTGTATGCCCGTACACGTCCCGTACATGCGCATTCGCTGGGGGAGTCTTGGTCCCACGCTCATCCGTAGCATACACGTACCAGGTACTCGCGCGCGACCGCCGCCCGCGTAAGATGTATCCGCGAAGATTGACATAAAGCGCCCACGAGCCGGCCCGTGCATAGCGATACATAAATAGTGTACAATTACACTAAGGATACCGATTTTTGAGGCGGTACTTAGCAGCGCGCCAGGTTGCCAACGGGATGCTCCGATAATAATTGTGGCGGAAAAGCGGCGCGTCATCCGGTGTCGTGTCATATCAGTTCTCACAACTGAAGAAGCCCGTCGCTGCTGCCCCGAACTACCCGACCCGGAACGCCGCTAAACGTGCCGGATGTCGTTTTGAACTCCATAGGGTCGCATATTTTCATCGAGGGCGCGTCGAGAACAGCTGCGGTGGACGAGATGGCCGTTGATTCGGGGAAACTGCCAGCTGTGTCCGGCGTTTTCTGGGACCTGGAGAACTGCCACATACCCGCCGCCTCGTGGACCCTACCGGAGGCCGTCGCCAGCAACGTCCGTGATTTCGCCATCAAGCACGGCCGGATCGCGTGCTTCAATGCCTATGCGGACTGCTCCCTAATCGGACAGCAGACTCGACTGGGCCTGCAGCAGGCGGGCGTGTCGCTGCTGGATATCCCCAACCACGCCAAGGAGGCGGCGGATAAGGCTATGATTGTCGACATGTGCCTTTTCGCGGTCGAAAACAAGGTTTCGTCAGCCGTCGAACTTGCTCCACTTTCCCCCACAATGCCCCCACAATTTGCAGCACCGTCCTGCCATCGGTGACACAAATTCTCACGCTAGGTCTTCATGCAGGTACCGGCGACTATCATCCTCATCAGCGGCGACAGAGACTTTGCGAACGCGCTCCAACGTCTTCGACAGTTACGGTGCGAACGTTGCAGCACGTAGCACTACCTTGTAGCACCAACCATATATCACTAAGCTACAATTGTATTGCTGTATAAACATGAAGCACTTTTTCAAAGGGGAGGGGGGGGGGCGGTCTTGTACATCAGCAAGTATGTGTGTGTCAGGCTCAGCTGTTTATCCTTAATTTGATATATTCTCGTCTGAGCTCACCCTTTGATGATGGTTGGTGTCTCTGTGCTGACGAACTCGGGTGGTTGCGTTTGTTGTTCTGGTGGGCAGGTACAGGGTGGTGGTGGTGTCCATCTTCAACAGGGGGAGGGTGCCCAACGCGCTGCGCTTCGCAGCGGAGGACCGAATGGTGCATGACTGGCACGCCCTCGCCAGCCACGGCGCGTCGGAGTGTCTCACCTCTAGACCGACTCCTTCCTCTGACTCATCAACCAGCTTGCTGCACATGCAGCCCCCTCCACCCGCCCCCCCACCCCCACCCCTCCAACAGGCACCCATACAGCCACAGCAGACGTACTTAATGCCTCCGCGCGCGATAAGCACCACACCACACACGGTGGATGTGGCGTGTAGACTGGCGCTCGCCAGCCACGGCGCGTCGGAGTGTCTCACCTCTAGACCGACTCCTTCCTCTGACTCATCAACCAGCTTGCTGCACATGCAGCCCCCTCCACTCGCCCCCCCACCCCCACCCCTCCAACAGGCACCCATACAGCCACAGCAGACGTACTTAATGCCTCCGCGCGCGATAAGCACCACACCACACACGGTGGATGTGGCGTGTAGACTGGCGCTCGCCAGCCACGGCGTGTCGGAGTGTCTCACCTCTAGACAGACTCCTTCCTCTGACTCGGCAACCAGATTGCTGCATATGCAGCCCCCTCCACCCGCCCCCCCACCCCCACCCCTCCAACATTCGCCCAAGCAGCCGCAGCAGACGCACTCAGTGCCTCCGCGCGCGATAAGCACCACACCACACACGGTGGATGTGGCGTGTAGACTCGCTTCCATCGCCTCTCTTCCCTCTAATCTATCCACCTCCTTGAAGGACAGGCTGCCTTCGAGCTGTGCTAATGCGATCCGGGAGTTCTGGGCAGCCCGCCCCAACGGCGTCCCCATCCAGCACCCTTACGTCGCCCTGGTGGCGCACATAAATAGCCACTGCCCTCAAGGCACGACGTACAAAGTGTATGGGTACAGCAAATTTATGTTCCTTCTGAACGATGCGCAGTCGGCCGGGCTGCTTTGGCTTTGCCCCGGGAGCACGAGGGACGCAAAGGGTAAGCCCTTTGCGGAGGTTGTGCCCGTGCCACATAGTTGCTACACCAACCCTGCCTCCACGCCGTACTGGCAGGCGCTGGGTTTCAACCACGAGGAGGCGCAGGCGTGCCGGCAGAAGACGCAAGCAAAGGCCTGGGGGGATGAGGTGGTGGGGGTGCTGGCGAACAGCAGTCCGCGCTTTGACGCAGAGCTTCATTCGCGGTGTTACTTTGCAAAGGTGGGGGAACAGGCGTGGGCGGTGCGTGCGGCTATGAAAAAACAACGGGTAGTGGAAAAGCGCGAGCCGCAGCAACAGGAACGCAGTGCCGCAGCGCCAGACACAATTTTACCACCGAGCTCGTCGTCAGCGGGCAGTCTCCCATCTGCTGCTATGCCTGGCAGCCCGGTCAGCAGTCGGAGCTCTTCCAGTTAGGCAAGGTGCGCGCGGGAGCACTTGCACTTGATATTTGGCACCTCAAGTTTCGTTGACTACTGCATTTTCTGAAAGTATTGCCACATAGCCAAGTTCACAACTTATACATTTCTGGTTCCCAATTCGAAATCCTTCGTAACCTAACTCTTATCAAACAACTCCCGCCTTAAAAAATGCAGAACAGCTGTGCCTCCATGTACGACACTGTCTCAATTCGCCCACCAAACTATTGTTTCTCTGTATTGATCGGGTCCGTTTGTTTACCATTTCCTGCAACAAGACACGGCGGAGTTGCAGTTCTGTTATGACTGAACCGGTATAACGGACATGCGCTTGATGCATTCTTCACTATTTAGCTGATAACGAGTAGCTCGACCATATGTTCTGTTATTTCTTCGTGTTTTTATTTATGTCACAAATGAAGAAGGAACAAATGAAGAAAATGTGTGTTATGTAGCCAATCCATGCATAAAGTAATTTTATGAAAACTTCGCCGCTGGTGCTTTTTATAATCGCTCTGAACGTAGGAGCGGTCTGCTGACTGATGTTGTGCGTTTGTTGTGGTATGGCGCAGGCAGTGCCTGGTTGCGGCGCATTCTTTCCGCCCACCTGCACAGCGGCCATCCAAGAAGTTTGGGCTACCCATCCATCTGCCGCCATTCAGCCCCCGTACACCGAGCTAGAGCGCCATATCCAGACGCGCTGCGGCGGCTACGCGGCGCTCGGGTACGACAGCCTCTTTGAGTTGCTACAGGCGGCGCAGACGGTGGGGCTGCTGTGGTTGCGACTGGGGAAACAGGGCCGCGGCGGGATAGGGCGGGTAGTGCTGAAGGCTGTCGCGCTTCGGCGGGCCGACCTCACCAACCCTGTGCACCCCATATACTGGCGTATGTTGGGCTTCCGTTGGCAGGAGACAGTGGAGCTGAAACGAAAGGCACTGGCCAAGCAGTGGGACGACCAGGTGGTGGCCAAGCTGGCGTGCACCAGTCCCCATTTTGACGCGGACCTGCACTCCCGTTGGTACAGCATTCTGCATTCTTGGGGAGACAAGGTGGGACCAGCATTAGCAGTGGGGGAAGAAGCGAGCTGCTCGGAGGAGGGCACGCCTGACACCGAGAGTGTTATGCCTCCCTCTGAGGGTAACTGTGAGGGGGAAGAAGACGAGGAGGATGAGGTGATCCTGCTGGAGCCGGCAGAGAAAAGAGCATTACATCGTCTACCTGGTAACGACGGGTCGTGGGTGTCTCTGCAGACGGCCGCGGCGAGCTGATGACGAGCTGACCCTCGTCTAGATGAAGGTGTGGATGGGTTTGGGGGGGGGGAGGTTAATAGGGAGAAGGGTTTATACGGAGGTGGATGAATTGGCGAGGAGTAAGGACGGCTGACCGTCCAAGTCGCTGTTGTAGGTGGGAGCCCGTAAGCCGATGGCGGTGTCGATGCCGTCGTCCAGTCCACTACTTATCTTTCGAAGAATGAAACGAAGCTAATCACAGCGCGCATTATCTCTGCGGAGTGGTGGCGTATTTTTTGTTGAGTTTAGGTAGTTTATAGAGCAGCATTACAATAACAGAAGACTGCCTTTTGAGAATAAAACTCGATACAATGAAATGAAATAACAATGCAATCGTATCCAGCAAAACGGCCCTCGATGCCTCGCATGCTTTGTCTGCGACCTGATGAGTTGGGTAGAGAATACAGCGTGGGTTGCAGGTGCTGGCGCGAGTGTTGGTTTCGGGTCGTGTGGTGACCTGCCAAGAGTCATTCTACGTCGAGGAATGTGCCTTTGAGGGAAGGGGGGACTACGGGCATGCCCGTGTTCCATCGGCTGAGGACACATACATCATAACGAAACTTTTTAGCCTCACTGGAAATGTTCGTGTTCCAGGGGACAGGCGGCAAGTTAGTGCAAAATCGAACTGCTATGGCATCGATATTTTGGCAAAAGCTACCATCCTATTACATCGACTTGCTAAAATGTGTGTGTTTGTGTGTGTGTGTGTGTGTGTACGCGCGTGGTCTTGTGTATGTGTGTGTGAGGGAGCAGAGATACGATTTGGTAATGTCTTACCAGCACAAGTGTTTCTATGTTGATATGTGACTGAAGGTTGAACGAATTGAGATGGCAGGCGTATGAGTTTTCGAATGCGAGCGAATTGAGAGGCGGCCGTATGTCCCGAGTTGAGGCCGTTGGGGCCGTAATGTTCCGAATTGAGAGGCGGCCGTATGCGAACGAATTGAGAGGGGCCCCCTCTTGGCTGCGGGGTCCAACTTTAAGATTCTCCTTCCTTTACGTTCCTGTGTCCCAATTTTGTTGGGGCTTATTCAAAGAAGTAGTCGCTTCTTAAATCATTTACTGGGGAAGGCATGAGTGGTAGGGAGGAGTAGGGGGGCGTTGTATTGCTGCTGCTGTCCGCCTCGGAGTTCCAATGGCAGGTCAATGATTACACTGATGCTAAATCTTAATCAATTACCGTGATAAAAATTTCGCCCTTAGCTTTTTTCTTTATTGCGAGGCCGTCTGCCGCTGGCTGGCTATTGACTATTGCGGTAGACGGCCTGTTGACAAGCTTGCGAGGAAATCGCTATGAAATGAAAGGAGAAAAGGGTTTGGAGGGGGATGTTGTAAGTAAGTGATAGCTGGGAGGTGTTTCGACGGCCAGTCGCCCGTTGGTGCTCACCTAACACGCCGGGGCCTACGGCAACGCACGCGGCAAAAAGCGTTGTCAATATATCACGTTCACATGGCACATGCACACGTGCACTGCTAGCACACGTGTTTACAATATGGTTGCTTCTTTGCCATTATATCATTGGACATTAGGGTTTCATAATTCCCAGCACATAAACCTTGATTTCATACCTTACCTGCACAAATGTTTCTATCATTTCAAGCAATCGTATATGACCCATCTGAAGTATTAAGCATGTACTTGAATCCTTGAGCTACGGTGTAGGAGAACAAAATGATAAGAAAACATGCAGGGAAAGTACAAAAATTACAGGGAAGGCAAAGTAGAAATACATGAAATGAATGTGAGTTGTAAATGCCTGTGAGAGGGGGGGTGAACATGACAGGAGTGAACATGGCAGAGTAGAAATACATGAAATGAATGTGAGTTCTAAATGCCTGTGCGAGGGGGGGGGTGAACATGACAGGGGTGGCACCCGTCCTCCACGGCGCTTCCGAGTGGTCGGAGATATCCAACAAGCCGACATAGGTGGCGGACACCCAAGTGAGCGTGAACATGTCGGGGTTCAGCAACGACCTGTCCCTCAAAGACATCGACGTGGAGTTGGCGGACGTGTTGAGCAAGCCCCCCTTCTTTAGCGGCTCGTACAACGACTTGACGCGGAGGCCGACATGGGTGGCCATTAGCCAAGCGAGCGTCAGCTTGTCGGGGTTCAACAACGACTTGACGGCGACTAGCGTGGAGTGGGCGGACGTGTTGAACAAGCCGGAATTATTCAGCGGCGCGTACACGGATTTAACGGGGAAGCCGGAGTGGGTGCGCCCCGGTCAAGGAACGGTCAACATGTCGGAATTTAACAACGACTTGGGCGAGGAGCTGCCGGGCACGATTGCATGGGGCAACGTTTCCAACAAGCCCACCTTCTTCAGCGGTTCGTACAACGACCTCGCCGACAAGCCCGAGTTTGCCGACGTGTCGTGGGAGGCGTTGCGGACGGGGGACCCGAAGACGCCCGCGGCTAGCATGTCGGGTGGGAGCATTCTCGTCGACGCGTCAATGAATCCCAGCAATAACCAAAGCCTCGGATCCACTACCGCGCAATGGGGATCCATCCACGGTCTCGGCGTGTACGCGGGGGAGGTGGATACGATTATTTTATACACGGGCGTTGCCTTATTCAAGCACCCGGCTACGTCATGCTTTCTGGTGCTAGAGCCCGTCGCCGACCTCACCGCCTTGGAGATATCGGCTCACTTCCTACCCAACATCAACGAGCTCCATGATTTGGGAAGTGGAAACAGCGGTGGGACAAGGTCCACGCCAAAGGACGGCTACTCCGACGACTTGGAGGTGGCCGACGACATCGATTCATACAATGATATCCGGTTTAAGAATGCAGACGGGGACACGGTGGCGCGGCTTAAATACGACGATGACGGCGTTGAGGTTGGTGGACACATGTTCCCCGACGGCGATGCTGAGTTCGTACTGGGTACATTTGAAAAGCGTTGGAAAGAGATCCACGCAAGGGACGTGAAATTCTCGGCGATTGTCACTGACTCCATTGCCACGGATAGTGTTGTCACGGAATCCATTGTCACGGAAACTATTTGGGGGCCTTCGATCTACGTCGGACCGGATTCCATAAACGCTCGCGGAAGTCCAAGCCAAAGCGTCGGTTCCCGGTAAACCCCGCAGACGAGACAAACAAGGCGTACATGGATCAGCGTTTCCTAGACATTGAAATTGAGTGGGGGATGATAACGGGTGATGACAAACCCCTATTACATTCAGGAATTTTGCATGGATACCTTGATGATCGCAAATGGATATACGTTGAACGCACTATGATTCCAATGCTTTCCGGTCACACTGCAAGCCTGTGAATAAATGACCACCCGTTCTCCCAAATTCATTGCGGAATACTTTCTATTAAAGAAAAAATATACATACACTTGGGGGTAATCACCGTGCATGGGAACCGCGTTCAGAGTGTTGGAACGCCCGAACAAGATACCGACGCTGCTACCAAGGGGTATGTCGACAATCGTACGGATGCGGTGGTAACTTATCTGCAAGGAGTAACAGGGGACGCGTTGCAAACGATAAGCAATCTCCAAGATCAAGTTAACAATCTAATGAATTCTGCGGCCCTTTAAATCCCATCAACAACATATTTCGAATTCTCATTTACCAGCACGTAGTATATCCAAATTTACGAGACATCGTCAATTATCACACTTATGTATACAAATCAGAATACGGTGTATACGAATCTACGCCTTGTATTAAAGATAATTCAGGGAGACGGCAATCTCAATAAGGAAGTACACTCTTCCCATAAAGTCCGTTTCTAGTGAAATAGGGCCTTTCGCGTAGGGCGGGTGTTTATCATGTAGGGTTTCTAGGGTTTAAGTGTACTTTAGCTCGTTGAAAAAGCGGACCGAAACTTGTGTTGACGGTGAAGTAAAGGGGGAAGCAGGGCACAAATGGGGCCCGTCACGGCTACGAACTCACGTATCAGGGTTTGCGGATCAACCCCGATTTCGGGGCATACCTTGATTCGGGCGCCCCGGAACTCGGATTTTCCACGCTTTGGCTCGTGAAAACTCCTGAAATCGGCGACACAACACGCGGTTCTTATGATCCCAGCATGCTGTCCGCAAACATGGAAGCACGTGGGTGTGATGGCATGTGCCGTTAAAATGCTTGACGTGGGTGGGATAGGGGCCGGAAACCCACAGCTTGAGAGGCTTAAAAAAGCCTAACTTTGCCGTACGGTGTCCGATTCGAGCAAACCAAGTTGCAAATGGAAGCCCTTCCCTCAAGTTAATATAAATTTCCAATTAGACTTACGCCTACCGGCCGATTTTCGCGTCAAATCCGCCGTCCGATGCCATCCAGCCCCTCGTACAGCCAACTAAATATTTTAGGGTCTCAAAATTCGCCACATTCGCGCGGGGCTAGCAACCCTTGGACAGGTGGTACCCGCACACCCGCTCCGCCAATACGCTCAGCAATCAGCGCTCTATATTTCGTCTATTCACGGCGTTACCCATTTCATGCCCCGTGTTGGCATGGTGCCGTGCCATTTGCCGCATGCCAAACCAAGGCCCGTGCTAGGGTACTTTGAAAGCTCCCCGCCATATTTCATGCCCGGCGATGCGAAAGCTTGAAAGGGCAGCGATCCGCGCGCTAGGGTGCTTACACTCCAAGTCAACCGTCCCTCAAGCCCAATAGGTCGCTAGCCCGTGCTCCTTGGCTGTATTTTCGGGCACTTGGCAAGAAAACCTAGTGCACACGATATGCCATTCCCGGTATTGCCGCTATGTAGGTGGCCGGGCGCAACACACTCGGCGGATACTCGTGCAATTGTGCAAACATGCTGAAAGCCCAATGTCGAGTAGTCTCCCGGCTTGTCGCGACACTACGTGCACCGAGCCACGCATAGAGGCGTGCATAACCTGCACATCCAAAATTTCGGCATGCAAAATTTCGGCCGCAAATCCAACGTGTGTGCCCACAATAATTGGAGCGTGCCGATAGAGGTGCTCACGTCAGTGAGCAGCGCGCTGTGGTGTGTTGTTCGAAAGTCATTACTCTACCCCCCAATCGAATTGCATGGCCATCGCGGCTGTGCGTGGCGGGTAATTAAATGCGTGCCGTTAGTAACGGACTTTATGGAACGAGTGTAGTTTTTTTACGCATCCGAGCCTCAAGGAATAATGGGGGCCCACAATATTACCCAAAAAAATTCCTTCAACACTTCAAACATTACATTGTCGGGAAGCGTATATCCAGCTCTGTTAAAGTTAGACCTTATGTGCGACAAATACGCCACCGGAGGGGCGTGCCCGAACGTTTTTAAAAGCTATGTGCATAACAAAAAAACTCAAACTAATATTAGGATTATTATGGGTTCTAATGGATCTAGGACCGTGTTTTAGCTAGGACCGATCCAATATGTTGGACGTATAATATGTACTTACACGGCGCGGGTCAAATGAACACGATTGTTTTGTACTAACTACTAGTTTTGTCATGCCGGCATGACATTTTGTGTACATTAAAACCAAAATGTAGGCCACGCAAAATAATATCCGTTTGGCGCGGATCCGGGGGCGGATCGAGGCCGCTGAGGACCCCGTTTGGGTATTTGCAAAAGGTTACGACCAAGGAAATGCCGACAGCCAAGATGCCTTGCAAACCGTGTGGGAGGCCAAATTCGCCAACCGAGCAAAGGACCCCGGCATGGCGGACCGACGCTTCGATCAATATTTATCGCTTGGCCGACGATCGCTGCCACGTCATACCAGCCGGGCGATACGAGAGTCCCACGAGCTAGCTGCCGGCGCGGACACCAAAATTCAGTTTCTCCTAAAAAAAGCCAGCCAATGCCAGGCTGCCCGAATGGCTGTGGGTCACCGTGTATAAAGTGCGGGCGGACTTGCTCACACAGGCAGCCCGCGACCTTGCCACAACCAACCCAACCGTCGCCCTCCTAGCTCCGATGGTGTACATTGGACACCGCCGTGACTCCGCGGTCGTCCGAAATCGAGTTAGGGTATCCGACGGCGCGCGGCGGGCGAGAAGTGCCAACGGGTTGTTTGAGCTAGTTCGTTTGCTACTCGGCGTTGGCCTGCGCCACGACACAGGTTTTCGGTTTGATGAATATGACACCGAGGAGGTGCTGGGACGAGTGGATCATGGTCATGGCCTTGAAGCATCAAACGCCATCGATGCAAGCGTGCGGGAGGATTTGGTCCGCCTCAACGTAATTAAATACTTCATTTCGGGCGCTGGACCTCGACCCTTCAACGCAAAAATCGACAACTCCTTGCTTGGCGTGACCAACATATCGGGATTGCTCGGTGCTCACAACAAACCAGTCGGACAGTCAAATGTCCCGGTGCTCATGGAAAAGTTCGCTGAAGCGCGGAACGTGTTGAACCGCAAACGAGGAGAATACCTCCGGAAATTTATCAAAGATGAGCGCGGGCGCCGCGTGCTTCCAAAGCCCGGCGTGACTAAGGATTGGATCGGTCATATTAATACCGCCCAGCTCTCCCAAGCACAGCGAGCCGCACGTCTACGCGCCATGAACGCTGCCGTAGCTGTTTAGGTAGTGACCACGGGCCCGTGTGGTCACTCCGTCGCCGCAGATCCACCTCTTGTCGTCGTACCCGCTTAGGGCATTCTTTGTCGCGGACACCGTGCATATCCGATGGTTCCGCGACTGGATCATCGTTTGCTTTACCGTGCACGCCTTGCCGCCGAGCGCCTCCTTGTACTGCCGGAGCATGAGCTCGCGCTTGGCGACCGCTTTCTTAATGCCTTGGCCGTACGCTTTGTTGTGCTCCCCACCGTAAAGCAATACATCTTCGACTGATTGGCACACCATTGGTTTCGTCCTTGAATTTTTCCACCACCTTCTTGTTCATTTTGGAATACAGTGGGTGCTCCTGAGGATAGTCGTTCGTGTCGAAATGGCTTGCCATCTGGCCCATGTCGGCGTACACGTCCGAGATTTCGATGTGGTAGCACAGGGAGTCGGTGTCGGTGAAGAGCAGCTTGGCCTTATCGCCGTATTTCTCACGAATCACGTCGTAGTCAAGCGGAACATAAGTAGCCTATACAAACCCAGGATACTAGCCCCCATGAAAATCGGTTTGTTCAACATGGCATCATCCTTGATCCGAGATACCCCAGCTATGTTGCCGATGACCGTGCACCGCTCGAAACGCGGGTCGGCCACACGCTTTTTCAGCTTGTCGTCGTTGGTGAAGAATTCGTAGCACGTCTCGGCGCGGACGGTCTGCATGGTCTTCCCGAACACAGAATTGTTGCATAGCTTGAAAAGTCCTTCTCGAAGGCGATTTTCGTTTGCGCGCGCAGGTTTGTGTTCTTTCTCGATCTACGGCTTGAGCGTTTGGGCTTACGCGTAATTTATGGCACGGTGCAATTTGGTGACCCGTAGACCCTTATTGACATAGCAGTACTTGAGTAGGCGAGCGTCGCACACATGATTTAAGTGCGGGCGAAAGTGACCGGCAAGCTTCTCGCATGATGTGAACGCGTCCCCAGTTAGCTTTTGTGCGTGCTCGCTTGCGTCGTCGTGCCCTAGTTAAACCCGCTCGGGTGCAAGCGGTAGGTCGTTGTGGTTGTCGTGGAGCTCCTGCGGGTACTCAAGGTCAACCTCCACCGAGCATCCTTTATTGGTGTCCCATTGACCATCTAGCACATGCTCCAACGTTATGTCGCTCCAATTGAAGTCGCCGCAGGGGAGGTACTGCATCATGGCCCAACCATAGAGGTTATTAGCGTCGAGGTACATGATACTGCTTTTCGGCTTGCTAGAATCGTAGCCTTCAATTTTCGAGTTGTTGGCCTTCGCGTATCGGTGCGAAACCACCGACGCACCACCACGAATTCCACCCTCGAAGAATGTGTACTTGTCGGGGTCAGTGTGGATCAGCTCGACCTTGATATCCTTCTTCGCGGCTTCGATAACAACACCGTCGATGCACATGCCTTGTCAAAGTTGAGGGGGCGATAAGGAATGCTTACACTCGGTGAGTGACACTGCATGTCATCTCATCCTCAGCAAGTGCCTAGCACTTGCCTATCACAGGGCACGCACTCACCTTGTGGTGAGCACACGCCAACTTATATTTCGAGCCTTTAGATGATAATTATCCAACACTCAACAACTTGCCACCATCAGCAACCTTATCCTCTCTATTGCTGATTGGCTTATCTTCTTATAGTGCTGAGTCACAGCCGTACTATCACGATGCTACTTGACCAACATTGCTGTGTAGCAACTTGATTACCACACAAACCATGTCTCGCAACACTCCCCCTTGCTACGCAGGCAATCCCATGATGGCATTGCACAACTTGCTGTGCCTTGCACTCACTAATGGCTTGGTAAGCACATCAGCAAGCATGTTCTCCGTCGCACAATATTGCACCTCGATGTCTCCGCTCTCCACCTTCTCCCGACAGAAGTGGCACTTCACGTCCATGTGCTTGCTTCGTCCGGTCGTCATGTTATTCTTGCTGAGTGCGATCCAACTCTGATTGTCCTCGTGAATGGTGATGGGAGACCCGGAGCCTTGGTGAAACTCTTGGAGCAGTTGCTTCAAAAACATCGTCTCCATAGTGGCCGTAGTCAGCGCCATATACTCTGCCTCCGCTGTCGACAGCGCCACAGTTTGTTGCCGCTGACTTTTCCAGCTCACCGCTGCACCGTTGAGTATGAACACGTACCCCGTGCGAGAGCGCCGCTCGCCAATATCACTCGCGTAGTCAGAATCTGACCATCCTATCAGCTTTGATGAAGGTGCGCCACCGTACATCAACACCGAGTCTACGGTTCCCTTGAGGTAGCGGAGCACTGTCTTGGCTTGCTCCCAATGTGACTGAGAGGGGTCGGAAATGTACCTACTAAGATGGTTAACAGCCATGGTCATGTCGGGCTGTGTGCTCACGGAAGCGACACAATCTTTCGACAAGCTTCCGATCAAGCTTTGGTACGGCACTAGGCCGGGAGGCAACTTTGATGTCGACGTCTCCACACAATTGCTCAAAGCATCGACCGCCATAGGTGAACCCACTGGCTTGCAGTCCACCATGTTGAAGCGCTCCAGCATGTCTAAGATGTATTGATGTTGTCCAATCCTGATGATGCGGTTGCCACGATCACGCTCGACTGTCATGCCAAGCAACCGAGAAACTGGACCGAGGTCTTGCACGTTGAACCTTTCGCCGAAAGCCGACTTGAACACAACGATGAAGCTACCCGCAGGTCCGACGATGATGCTGTCGTCCACGTACAACGCCGAGACATAAAGCTCACCCTCCTTGATGAAGACGTAAATGGCGGGATCCACCTTGGATTGGCTGAAGCCATTCTCTTCTAGCCATGCTGTGATTGTCTTATTCCATTTCCTAGGAGCTTGCTTGAGGCCATACACTGATTTCTTCAACAAGCACACTCTCTCCTCTCCATTGATGTCGGTGTGACGGAATCCTTCCGGCTGACTCATGTAGATTTCCTCCTCGATATCGGCCCCCAAGAATGCCGCCACCACATCAAGCTGCTCCACCTCCCAATCATTATAAGCATCAAGCGCGAGTGTGACGATTACAGTCTTGTAAAGTACATTACAAGACATTGTATAGTTACTCGTTACTGATTCCAATTTGTGCTTTTCCATCGGATGGACGTACAACATAGGTACGCCACTACTGCAATATTAGCAAGGGTTCTGATGCATACTCTACGACCAATATCTCCCGGTACGTACATGTACGCACAGTTAATCTAAGTAGCCGGAAGACGCGTCTAAGCGGGGTTTCCGATGCAGAATCAGCCGCGTCGTGATTCTCCATGCTAGTCGAGCCGCGTCTCTAGACTGTTGACGACAGTTGGAAAGCCCTAACGCCTGACACGTAAGCGAGACAAGTAGGCGTAAGCTATTTGGGCAGAAACCTATTGAAGCCCAACGCAATAGAGGGAGGTGACGGAACCATTTAACAATTCCTTTGTTCAATTACAATATATAGTGATAAAGTACAAGCAGTGAGACATCCTCTCATCATCTCCCATCCGCACGGTCACTCTAACATCAAGCAGCGACAGAGCTGAACAGATTAGAACTAATTTGTGCTACCAGTTAGCTTTAGAAGGCTAACCGCCACACTTGTTTCGGAGCTCTTTGGTCGACACACGTTTTCGCTATCGTTTGATTCGCTCGACGTTGCTTGATTGACTACAATGGCTTCTGTTGGAGTTGGACGTTACTTAGTGGTCGTACTCCGTGTAGGAGGGACTAAGCTTTCCAACGTGAAGCTTGTGTTACAACGTGAGCCTCGTTATGGTAAAACTTGATTCCCGGCTGGTTCAGTCACAGCTAACGAAGAGCATGTTGATGTTGCCGTTCGTGAGTTGCATGAGGAAACTGGCCCTATCTTGACTCCGGATGACTTGACGCTGTTGAGTGACGCACATGTTCGTGTCGCGTTACCTGTCGGACGACATCTCGTTTACGTCTACTCAACTTCTGTTTATGTTCCGTACGTTATGACCCAATTGCGTACTCCTGCTCAGCTCGAGTAGGCTGTGATAGCTCAGTCGACTATCAATCCGGATGGTTCTTACGTCGTACCGGAAACAATTGATATCGGTGGTCTGAATCTTACGCCCGCCAAGACGGGGTTACTTCATGCCATGAAGCATAAGAGCGAGTTTCTTCACTTCGGTACGTGACTCAATCCTATGCACTCTTCCATGACGACACGACTATCCCTAGGCAGTTTTTCATGTACCCCCGGTTTTCGTCGGTTGATTCTAGCCCAGTATGGCTTCTCATTCGTGGTTACATTAATCAGTTGTGTGGAGAGACACCGACCGATTTACGTGTGGGCACTCCTGTGCCTACGACTAATTTGGTTGGCTTACCTGTGACCCTTACGGAGACTCAGCGCAAAGCATCGGTTAACCCGCCCTTCTAGTTTGGTGCAGATGCCCGTGACCTAGAGGATTGGCTCGAGGCGCAACCTCAGCGTTTTCTTTTGCTCGGAATTATGGATGACTCGTACGACTCAGTTATCTGGGTTACTTCACACAGTTTTCTAGACATATGAACAGTTGGTGGTTGAACTAGAAAGTGCAAGCCGCCATCCCGTATACGTTTGACCTGCTTGTCGCGGAGCTGCGGAAGACGACTTTTCTCCCTAACATACAAGATGATGTGATTAACGCTCTGCCCAACCTTACGCAAGGAAGCATGAGTTACGCTCTCTACACACAGCAGTTCAACGACTTCTTACGTCAGTCTAGTCAAAAACTTACGGCTGATGATAAGTGTGTTCGCTTTATCAACGGTTTGGCAAGCTTCGAGTTGAAGACTCATGCTAAGTCACATCGCTCTCAAAGAGGTTACAACGTTCAACTTGTGGAGCTATAAAACTTCCTTAACGACGTCGTAATAGATTCACCGCAATTCGGCGGAATAAGGTCTAAAGCTCGTCCATCTACAACGCGTGGAGGAGGACAACCAACCAGGAAGCGCAACTTCGATGACCCATTGGTGGGAGCCTCTAAGATATGGAAGCGCAATGGTGGTGGCCGTGGTCGTGGCCGTGGACGAGGAGGCAATCAAAGTGGTGGTGGTGGTCGTGGCCGACCTTCTTCAAACTCTGCACGCACGATTCCACTTTATTGTGGAGGGTTGTGTTGATGATGAGGCTTTAAACTCGCATGGTGGCTTACCTCACTGTTCGCCGAGTGACTCGATTCTTGATATGGATTTGTTAGGAGAACGGGTGTTCATTAGTCCACCCTTGGAGTTGGTTGACCAGATTGGACAGCAATTTGAGACTTGTCGTCGAACAGCTCCAACATCTACGATGGCTATTTTTCTTCTACCGAAATGGGCAAAGTTCAACCTTTTCCCTAAATACTCGACACTCTACCAGGAATTCCCGGCTCGAACACAGCTTTTTACTCGTCAGTCATTGGAGAACCCAACTAAGCAGTAGGTGGTCGCTCCATCTCCCTGGCATGTAAAGCGGTGGTTAGTCGACGCCGATTGTGCTTTTTACGAACCGGCATCGCCTACATAACCCGACCAACCCATCTCGGTACATGTACCCCATGTTGTTACGGAAGAGTCCATCGCTACACAACAACAATTTTCTCCGCGAGCTACAGCTCTACTGACTGACCTCACAAAAGCTCGACCGTTAATTCGCACTGAGATGACTGTGCAAACTCATGATGGTGGACACCATATTTCTGGCTTAGTGGATTGCGCTGCGACTCTTGACTTCGTTTCTGAGGACTTCGTACGACGCTTTGCTTTACAAACTCGAAAGTCTTTAACCAAGACACATGTTCGACTTGCCAACGGACAACGTGTGACTTCTTTGACAGTCTGTGATGTTACTTTTGAGCTAGCTCGACACGAATTTCAACGGACTTTTTACGTCTTACGTGATTTACGTGTTGCTGATTTAATCATGGGTTTACCATTGCTTGACGACGAACATGCCTCTTTACAGTTTGGTTCTACCAGGGTGTTTAATTTGATGGATGGCATAGCAGTGGAGACTCATCTCGAGGAACGACATCTTGAGTGTCTCTTGATGTCCTCTACTAAAGTTCAGAAACTCATGCGCAAGACGCACCGCAACAGGGGACGTAATGCTGAATTCTACGTAATTGAACTTACGCCATGCGCTAACCAACCCACTGAATTTCACACCGGAGAGGAACAAAGAGCAGCCCAACATGATAACTTCCGGTCGTTACTCTACGATGACTTCCCGGAGTTATTGCAACATGTGGACTCTCCACTTGTAAATCGACAGTGGGATCATCCCATTGAAACAACTGGCCCGATGAAACGTCAGCGGCTAAACAAATTGTCATCGACAATGCGCGCTGAGCTGAACCGAGAGCTCAAAGATGCCGTGGACGTTGGTTTAATACGTCCTAGCTACAATGAGTTCGGCTCGGCAATTCTTTTTGTGCGTAAGGCTGATGGCTCACTTCGTCTGTGCATTGACTACTGTGGCCTTAATGAAGTTACGCGTAAAGATGCTTCCCCACTTCCGCGTGAGGATGACACGCTTGACGAGCTTAAAAACGCCAACTTCTACACCCATCTCGACCTCGCCTCTGGCTTCTGGCAAGTTCGAGTGCGTGATCAGCACATCCACAAGACGGCATTTCAAACCCATGTTGGCTTAATGGAATGGGTCGCCATGCCGTTTGGATTGTGCAATGCGCCGGCCACGTTCCAGAGGATGATGAATGACATTCTTCCCGACTTTTTACATAAGTTACTATCTACCTCGACGACGTCTATATATACAGTCGCACTTTGGAGGAACATCTAGAGCACTTGCGACTTGTGCTGCAACGATTTAAGGAGAAGGGCTTGAAGTTACGTCTTAAGAAGTGCTCCTTCGGCCTTCAAGAGATGGAATATCTTGAATATATTGTGTCAGCTGGTAAAATTTCGGTTTCCACAACGAAAGTCGAGGTCATTGCAGACTAACCAGTGCCCACGACGCAGAAGGAGGTTCGCAGTTTCGTATAGTTCTGCAACTTCGTTCTATGCCAGATTTATTCATCATTTCAGCAACCTTACGGCTCCATTGACGAACTTAATGCGGAAGTCCCTGCCACAAAAGATTACGCTGACGCCTGCCTGTTTGGAAGCCTTTGAGATTCTCAAGTTACGGCTCATTTCCGCGCCATGCCTGATCCTTCCGGAGATCAACTCGGACGCGACGTTCACCGTAGCTACAAATGCTTCAACAGTGGAGATTGCAAAAGTCTTGTTGCAAGACCAAGGAGGAGGCTTTCAACCAGTCTCTTACTGGGCGCGTAAGCTGAATCCAGTTGAGCGTGGTAACACTTACTCTGCGTACGACTTAGAAGCTTTGGCCGTATGCGAAGCTGTCAAACATTTTAGGTGCTATCTTGAAGGGTGCTCTCAATTCCTTGTCGTAACGGACCACGACACACTGCGACATCTTCTCAAGCAAGCAAACAAGAGGCTGAACAAGCGGCAAGCAAGATACCTTCGGGATTTGCAACCGTTTGTGGGCTCGATGACACTTGCATATCGCAAGGAACGAGCTAGGAATGAAGCTGACCCGTTAAGCCGGCGTCTAGACTTCGTACCTCATGCCACTGTTACATTATTTTGGGATGGCGAGGTTCCGTCAGATCGAGAATTACGACGAAAGTCCCAGCTCTTGTTTGACAACGAATAGTTGAATTTACTGACTATCAACGCGTTGCAACTGAGCCTTGAGTTCGCTGATCTCATTCGCGAGGGGTGCTCCCAAGATTCGTTTCATGAGGACGAGAGTGAGTGGACGAAAGACAGCCGGATAGAAGCCAGAGCTGGATATTTTTGGCGCCTCGATCGCCTTTGTATTCCGCGGAACTCTGAGCTCCGACTGAGATTGATCACGGAGCTGCACGCAAGTTCGTCAGCTGGTCACAAAGCAGTTGCTAGCACTCTTGCTAAAGTACTCGACAGATTTTGGTGGAAACGACTTCGCCAAGATGTGAAAGATTTTTGTGAACGTTGTGTCGTGTGTCGACGAGCAAAGATTCGACCGCAAATGGCTGCGACTCTTTACCCATAGCTTGTTCCACCTAGACCGTGGCACCCAGTTGGTCTTGACTACCTAACACACGTGCTTGAGAGCAATGGCTTTAACAATGTGTTGATTGTAGTAGACCGTCAAACTCGAATGGCCCATTTTCTGCCGTGTACAGAGACTGGTACTGCCGAAGAAACTGCAACTCTGTTTTTACAAGGAGTCTACCGATTACATGGACTACCCCGTGTGTTGGTCAGTGATCGCGACCCGAAATTCGTCAATGGCTTCTTGCAGACCCTTTGGCGACGCCTCGGAACGCGCTTAAACATGTCTTCCAGTCGACACCCGGAGACAAACGGACTGGCACCCCGAGACAGAGCGAGTGAACAACACATTTCAGCAGCATCTTCGTTGCTTTTGCTTTTATGACCGTGGCACACAGTTGATCTTGACTACCTAACACACGTGCTTGAGATCAATGGCTTTAAAAGTGTGCTGATTGTAGTAGACCATCTAACTCGAATGGCCCATTTTCTGCCCGAAGAAACTGCAACTCTGTGAGGTGCTACTTTGGTTAGGCTAAGTTGGCAACCTTAGACTAATAGTAGAACCTAATCTCTGGATCTAATTATACAGCGTAGAGAGAATTAGTAAGATTGTCTTAGGAACAGGGTTTCTTACAATCTGGGTGTGGCGTAATTCTATTCTGTACCGGTCTCTCACCTCTACCAGTAAGTCCCCGTCTTAAATATCCACACCTCAGGTGTTCTAGAAACAGCCTTAGAACCTGTAGCTTGTGCTGTCTGCTAACTAAACCAAACTATTACTAGTGATACAGGTTAACTCAGGTTACCTGTACCGTCTATCTAACCTTATCACACAAGCTCTTAGAACTATCTAGAAGAGAACTATCTAGAAGAGATACTGCTAGTAACTCTGTACTGTCGAGGGAAAATACGGCGATACAGTTGTACTGCCGTGATGACAAATAAAGAGTCACTGAATATCGCTAAGATACAGGTACCATTTAGAGGAAATAAATAATGTCAGATACTAGCACTTAGCTAAATGGCTAGGATATGACACTCTCCCCTCCTTAAGCACCAGCGTCCTCGCTGTGCAGTACTCAGGGTCTTGGTTTCTTGGGGGTTCTTGCAGGCCAGCGATTGCGAAATCTGACAAAGTCAGGGGTGCCAGAAAATTCTCGATAAACATCCGTTCGAAGAAATTCGGAAAAGATGCTTAAGTGGTTGACTCCTCGCATGGGTTCCCAAGTGTCCTCGCTAGGTACGTTGAACGGTGCTGCCCAGCGGACCTTAAACAAAAGTCCCGTGCCATTGGAGTTAAAAGCCACGTCGAGTATTTTGTCGACTTCAAATCGCTTCGCATCGTGCACAATCGGAATTGGCTGCGCACTGTTGGCCTGTTCTGGTTCTGAATTCCATTTTTCCAGTAGACTGGCGTGTACAACATCGTGAATCCGTACTCCAGGGGGTAGCTTAAGCCGAAATGCAACCGGGGAAACTTCCTCCGTAATGAGAAACGGTCCAATGTAGCGGTCGCGTAGTTTAGAACATGGCTGTTGTACAAACCGTAGATTTGTCGCCTTGAGCTTAACCTTGTCGCCAACTGTAAAAGGTACTGGTAACCGGTGCCGATTTGCAGCGTCTTGCATGTGTGCCTGGGCTGCTTTGACGCAGTCGTGGGCAAATCTGTGCATCTCGACCAGAATCTTCACTTGCTCCGGTAAAGTACGGCTAGGCTCGTTATCTTCAAATGTAGCCGTCGTTGGAGATGTCGGCTCAAATCCTAGCGTCGCCTTAAATGGAGACATAGTCGTTGACGTAGAAACCGCTGCGTTGATCGCGAACTCCACGTTGGTAAGGTGTTGAACCCAGTCGTCGTGCAAGGGGTGCACATAGCATCGTATGACTTGCTCCCATGTCTGGTTTACTCGTTCAGTTTGGCCATCTGTCTGGGGGTGATAGCTCGTAGAGATATTAAGCTTGGTGCCAACAGCCCTAAATAGGGTTTGCCAGAAGTCGCTCATAAACCGGGGATCTCGATCGGATATTAATTTCCGTGGTAAGCCAAAATGCCGAAAAACAGCGCGGTGCATAATTTTTGCTAATTGTTCCGCTGTAATCGTTTTCGTAATTGGCTCGACAATCGTCCGTTTCGTAAGCATACAGACGAATACCACCACAGCATCATACCCATCGCACTCAGGAAGGTCCGTAATCAGGTCAAGCGATACATGCTCAAAGGGCCTGGTCGGTACCTCATGCGATTGAAGGAGTCCATAAGGCTTGTGTCGCGCTGCCTTGTTGCGTTGACAGGTAACACAGCTGCGTACATAGTGTTGTACTGTCCGCTTCATGTTAGGCCACCAAAACGTCCGGGTTACTGCTGCCAATAGTCGAATAATACCAGGGTGTCCCGCGGTCGGTGCGTCGTGTAGTTCGTACAGTACTCTTGATCGCAATGTAGAGACGTTCGGAACATACAGTCTTGTCCCGTAGGCGTACAAGAGTCCGTTAGATTGACGTACCAGCCAGGTAGGCAGAGATTTCCGGGTAAGCAGATATTTGTCCGAATCGTAAGCGCTTTTGATTTCCGCATGAAGTCCAGAGTCAGGATGTAACCGGGATTCCAGGGAAAAAATCTGCGCGTGTAACTCGCATTCTGCTTCGTCGTTGGTCCAATCGCGTAACAGTTGCAGCTTCTGTAATGAGTCCTTCAGGTCAGGTCGGCGAGACAGAGCGTCTGCCTGGTTGACTGCTCCCTTCTTGTATACGATGTCCATCTGTCGCTGGTAAGGTGCTAGAACTTGAAGCCATCGCACCTGTCGAGTAGACAAATCGCGCTGCCGAAAGAAGTGTCGCAACGTGTCGTGGTCCGTAATTACTGTAAATCCCGCCGCGCCATCTAAGTAGCAACGGAACTTCAGTAGAGCGTCGCGAACTGCCAGTAGCTCTTGTTCGTGGACAGGATAGTGTACCTCATGCTTGTTCATCCTTCGAGCATGGTACGCAACAGGTTGTAATCCAATACCTTGGTCTTGTAACAACACAGCTCCTACTGCAAATCCAGAAGCATCTGTGTACAGTGTGTACCTTGCATTAGGAGAAGTGTCAGGAATTACCAGTACTGGTGCACGTACCATCGCGTCTTTAATTTGCTCGAATGCTGACTCGGCTTGAGGAGTCCAGCGAAATTCCGGTGTCTTCTTGGTCAGGTCCGTTAATGGGGTTGCTAGGGTTGCGAATTGGTTGATAAACCTCCGGTAATATCCAGCAAGTCCCAGAAATCCACGTACTTCAGTCACAGATTTCGGTCGGGGCCAATTCTGTACTGCCTCAACCTTGTCGGGGTCCATTCGGATCTGTCCAGCTTCCACCACATGCCCAAGAAAATTGACGCTCGATCGTCCGAAGTAACACTTAGAGAGTTTGATATGCAACTGGTGTCGCTGCAGCTCTCGTAACACGAGTCGAATATGCTCGAGGTGTTCGTCGGCCGTCTTACTGTAGATCAACACGTCGTCCAGATATACCACGCAGAACTTGCCAAGATACGGGGCCAAAACTCGATTCATCATCGCTTGGAATCCAGCTGGGGCATTACAAAGTCCAAAGGGTAGAACGCAGTATTCGAACAATCCGTAATGAGTTCGGAATGCTGTCTTATGTATGTCGCGCTCCTTGACTCGAACTTGATGATAGCCTTTATACAGGTCCAGCGTGCTGAAATAGTGAGCCCCATATAGCGAGTCGAGTAACTCATCAATCCGGGGTAACGGTGTTCGGTCTTTCCTCGTGAGGTCGTTGAGTTTCCGGTAGTCTACGCACATACGCATGGTACCATCCTTCTTGCGTACAAATAAAATCGGGGCACCGTACGGAGATTTAGACGGACGAATCCAGCCTTTTGCGAGTAAGTCTTGCAACTGTACTTGAACCTCCCGGAGTTCTGCTGGTGACATACGGTACGTTCGCTCCTTGGGTGGTTCATCGCACTCCAAATTAATTTCAAAGTCACACTCGCGAGTTGGCGGTAGACCGTCAGGCTCCTTGATAATGTCCGTAAACTCATTCAGGGAATCTCGTAACGAAGTCGTCCACTCAGGTTGTTGATCAGTGTTGATGTCGTCGACCGCGTCCTGTACTTCTCGTAGTCCAATCACGAAGAGGTCTGCTGGTTGTTGTCTAAGCAGCTTTGCCATCGCATCCGCCTCCAAGTGATGTACTGTCACAGGTACGGTGTACTCGTCGCCAGACACCATAGCTTCGCCAGTTTTACGGTCGCGAATCGTTTTAGTAGACCAATCTATATCCGGGTTGACGGCTTGTAACCAAGGTTGACCGAGGATGATGTCGAATTTATCCAGTTCTGTCGTAATTGCGTCCAGACGTATGTCCAGGGTCCCTACTGTGAGCACTTCATTCCGTAGTCGCTGGCGAGTCGTAGTTGTACTACCATCTGCCAATTTTATCCGGTATTTCTCTCCAGTAACCGTCGGGATGTGATGCTCCCGTACCCACTCAGCCTTGCAGAAATTTTCCGAAGCGCCAGAGTCAACCAAAATACGGCATCGATGTCCGCGTAAGGTGCCTCCCAACACTAACAGACTTGTTCCAGACTGGGTTGTGGATACATGTAGCGTCGCAGGAACACTGTCTTCTAGTCGGACGTTCTTGTTCATCCACCCGTCGATCGGTTTCCCAAAAGTCTCGTAACGAAGAGGGAACTGCTGTTCTCCACAGACTAGATAACCCGTACGCCGTGCCGAAATTAATTCCTTCCAGGTAGCCCATACTGCCGAAGAAGTTGACGTAGCGTCCGGTATCGATCCGGGTCGAACGCGAGCGATATACACGTAGTGCTTATTTTGTCCGGAAGACTCCGTCCCTAAAAGGCGTAAATTTGTTTCGCTCACCTTAAATCCAGTTGTCTCCGTAAGAGCTCGCACTGCTGTGTATTCCGGGGTCGCGTCTTCAATCTCCTGTTTGCCACCAGGAAACCAGACCATGCCAGTGTCCTCTTTCGCTAGTAACACTCGTCGGCCATCGGTAACAAGAGTCGTCGAGTGAGTCCAGTAGGTCTTCGGGGGATTCTGTAGATTCTGAGGCAGAAATCGAACTCGATCGGTGTCGTCGACGTAGACTTGCGTCGTCCATCTTGTCGGTCCAACATCTTGCCTTCTTCCTTCTATTCCATCGTTCGTGGGGCAGGTAAACACATGTTCTTTCGCCGCCAGCTCGTCGACAAGTCGGAAATTTCGCAGCAGCTTGAACCATGGTTTTGCCCTCCATTTTGGAACCACTATAACCGCTCGCAGATGGGGATGAAGCAGTTTACTCCGCAAATAATGGCCCAAAAAATCTTCCAATTCATTAAATGGCGCATTTAGCCAAATTCTCCGGTACTTCTGTAAATCTCTCTCCTGAAACGGGCGCGCCGGACAGCAAAAATCCTCCGCCACTTGAGAATTAAGGCCGTCATTATCGCTAGCTCCATCTAAGTCGAAAGGTCCGTAGGTCTGAGAGTACTTCAGGAAATACTCCCTATTCATCATCCAGTCGCTAAAGTCCTTGCTCCTAAAGACTGGCCTCAATGTCGTTTGAGGTAACGGGTCTCGTACTTCTTCTGTTCTGGTCTCTTCCTGAGTCGCTGTAGGAGACGAAACCTCATCCTGCAGCTTGCCGCGAGCTGCCGACTCAGGTCTCACTTTCCCGGCCGGGATTTCCTCGTTCTGTCATTCTTCTTGTTCTTTCTGTCTGGGCAGTCGATAGCGATGTGTCCCTTCTTGTGGCAAATGAAGCACTTGCCCTCCTTCTTAAATCTGTCGACCTCCTCTTGAGTGAGGCGTCTAATCTCGTACAGCTCCCGCGGCTTTTCTTCGGTCGCGCCATGCGAATCTTCCTCCGACTCACTGTCGATCTCCTCCACTGCCTCTGAAAAGTCGCTGTCTTCTTCGATGGCGTTCAGTCGGCCTGTCGAGCGTTGGGTCGTCTCAATCTTGGTCTCCGCTGCCTCCGCTCGCAGAGCTGCTTGAATCGCCTCGTGTAGGGTCTTAGGGTTTTTCAGGGCAACCTCCTTATGAATCGAGGGTCTCAAACCGCGCTGGAAATCATGTACGTTATCTTCTTCGTGACGGTGAGGAAGCTCCAATAATTGTTCTCGAAAATAGTTCGCGTACTTCAGGACCGTGGTTTTCTGTCTCGCTTTGTCCAAATTCAATCTCGCTTGTTCCGCCGGTGTTCTTCCGCAGAATTCCTGAATTAAGGATTTCTCCATCTCAGAAACTCCGGAAAATCCTCCACCGACTTCATCTCCAGTCTGCGCAACTTGGGAGTACCACCACTTCGATAGTGGTCCTTCCAGAAAGCCAGATACCCAGTACACTCCTCTTTGCTCTTCAGGGTTAACGCTGTGATACCGTAGATACCCTCGTGCATGTCGGAACCAGTTTCTCAGCTCGTCGATGTTAGTCGTAGCGATGCTCTTGATCTTGGCTGGTTTGACATCGTTCGGCATCATGCTTGGCATCTCTCGCGTCCTCTCCGATCTCAATTGTTCTCCTCGAAGAAAATTCTCCGTTTCTCGGCTTCTGTTCACTCGTCCTTCAAAATGTCTGAAACCGTTGTCGACGTGGTCACGCAGTTGAGATAGCTCAGTCGAAAAAGTGTCAACTCGGTTACTTAGTCGTTGTAGCATCTCGGTGACGTGTACCGACATAGGCTCCATCGTGGGACTCGATCCTTCTCGCACTGTCTGTCTTCTACCATCTGTCGACGTCGGCGGTGTCGGCCCAGAAGGCGCCCCCTCTGGTCGACCATCAACTTCCTCTGGTAGTCTCTCTCCTGCTCGGTTAGACATCTTCGTCTCGTCTAGCTGTTCTGAGGCTCCGAAACCACGTGTGAGGTGCTACTTTGGTTAGGCTAAGTTGGCAACCTTAGACTAATAGTAGAACCTAATCTCTGGATCTAATTATACAGCGTAGAGAGAATTAGTAAGATTGTCTTAGGAACAGGGTTTCTTACAATCTGGGTGTGGCGTAATTCTATTCTGTACCGGTCTCTCACCTCTACCAGTAAGTCCCCGTCTTAAATATCCACACCTCAGGTGTTCTAGAAACAGCCTTAGAACCTGTAGCTTGTGCTGTCTGCTAACTAAACCAAACTATTACTAGTGATACAGGTTAACTCAGGTTACCTGTACCGTCTATCTAACCTTATCACACAAGCTCTTAGAACTATCTAAAAGAGAACTATCTAGAAGAGATACTGCTAGTGACTCTGTACTGTCGAGGGAAAATACGGCGATACAGTTGTACTGCCGTGATGACAAATAAAGAGTCACTGAATATCGCTAAGATACAGGTACCATTTGACCCGAAATTCGTCAGTGGCTTCTTGCAGACACTTTGGCGACGCCTCGGAACGCGCTTAAACATGTCTTCCAGTCGACACCCGGAGACAAACGGACTCGCACCCTTAGACAGAGCGAGTGAACATCACATTTCAGCAGCATCTTCTTTGCTTTTGCTGTTCTGACGGCTCTGATTGGACGACTTTGCTACCGCAAGTGGAATTTGCGTACAACGCCTCTCGTGCACTCGGAATTAAATACACCCCGTTTGAGCCTAGTTTTGGATTCTTTCCTGAGGAGCCTCCAGACCTACTTTTTAGCATGCGACCGTCAATTTCGGTTTCGCAAGACGCAACAAAGCGGTTACGATTCTTACAATAAGTAAATACTACGGTACGCACTGTTTTACAGCTACACAAAGACGAGATGCAAGCGCGCACAGAACCGTCTACAACGCCACACTTCGTCAAAGGAGACAAGGTGTCAGTCGTGACATGAAACACGTTTATACGTTGACAACCTAGCATGAAACTCAAAGACAAACAACTTGGTCCCTTTACAATGGAGGAGCAAATTGGGAAACATAGTTACAGATTGAAACTTCAAGCGATAGTACGCTTACATCATGTGTTCGATGTGAACAATTTACGACCCTGCTCTACCGTTCCACTACGACCAGCTGTCCCAATGACTGTTCTTGAAGGAGACGACGAGGAGTTTGACGTCTCACACATCTTTGTTGTGTGCATGAAGTCGTTACATGGACGACGAAGCAAATATTTACTCTTCATGACGCACTTCCGTGATGACGACATTCCACCTGTCTGGCACCGATTGAACGAGGTACACATAACAATGGCAATACAAGATTTTTTGGAAACGCCCCAATGGCACAAGTTTGCCAAGACTCAGGCGTACATCGACTCCATGTACGCTCACCCAGCGCGCATTCCTGAGTCCGAGTAGATGCTTCAGTAAAGGAGCTTCTACCACGGAGGTCTACCTCGCGGCGGCCTCACAGATCTGTCAAGAGGGGGAGGGTACGAGTGTGACAAGTACAATCATGTAACAATACATTACAAGACATTGTACATGTACTCGTTACTGATTCCAATTCGTGCTTTTCCATCGGATGGACGTACAACGTGGGTACGTCACTACCGCAATATTAGCAATGGTTCTGATGCATACTCTACGACCAATATCTCCCGGTACGTACATGTACGCACAGTTAATCTAAGTAGCCGGAAGGCCCGCCTAAGCGAGGTTTTCGATGCAGAATGAGCCGCGTCGTGATTCTCCATGCTAATGGAGCCGCGTCTCTAGACTATTGACGACAATTGGAAAGCCCTAACGCCTGACACGTAAGCGAGACAAGCAGGCGTAAGCTATCTGGGCAGAAACCTATTGAAGCCCAGTGCAGTAAAGGGAGGTGACATAACCATTTAACAATTCCTTTGTACAATTACAATATATACCGCTAAAGTACAAGCAGTGAGGCATCCTCTCATCATCTCCCATCTACAATGTCACTCTAACATCATGCAGCGACAAAACTGAACATATTAGAACTGATTTGTGCTAGCAGTTAGCTTTAGAAGGCTAACCGCCACACGAGCAACGTTCGAATAGAAATCACCCTCACTGTGGGAGCGAAGGTCTCGTGGTAGTCCACACCCTTCTCATGAGTAAACCCGCGAGCCACAAGTCTTGCTTTGTACCTTGTTATCTATCCATTAGAGTCGCGCTTCAGTTTGGACACCCACTTGGAGTCTCCGAGTTTGCGGCCGGAAGGACAAGGGACCAATGCCCAGGTTTTCCGAGATACAAGTGAGTCGTACTCGCTCTTGATAGGTGCCTCCCACTCCCCCAATTGGGGACTCCTCAGCGCTTGCTTGTATGACCCAGGCTCTTGAACAGTCGGGCTGTTGGCTGACTGAATAGCTGCGGTACTTCCCGCAGCCCATCCATCTCCCGAAGCCCTCGTTGAACGGAGATTATACCTTGGGCTGGGTACGCATTGCTGTGGTGAGGCAGTGTATCTAAGATTATACCTTGGGCGTGGTCCCGAATGCATGTCCCGTTCATCTTCCATCGACCCGGAATGTTGCAGCGACTCCCGTAGCGGCCACTCCCCCGAAGGTGTATCCGGTTCTTCGCTACACATGGTGCGCGGGATGTTGTCCTCTTCATCATCATTGCGTTGCTCCGCATTGCTCTCCCCCATGGAGAAGACAACAGCCTCATCGAACACCACGTTACGGCTGCTCATCACACAACGAGTAGCAAGATTATACACCAACCACGCCGGTGATTCTGAAGTGTAGCCCACAAAGACACCCTTCCACGCGCGATCGTCAAGTTTTCGGCGTTGAGACTAGGCAACGTGGACATAGGCCGGACAGCCGAAGACCCGCATGGAGCTCAAATCAGCTCGTCTACCGGTCGCCAAGGTAAAAGGTACACCACCGGCTCCGCTACTATGCACACGATTGCGGACATGCACCGCAGCGGCCATCGCTAGAGCCCAATACGATTTAGGCAGCCAGGCTTGCCGGATGATTGACTGCGCCATCGGAACCAATGTCCCCCACTGCCGCTCAATCCGGCCATGCTGCCAATGCGCGTAAGGGCCAGTGATCTCCACGGCGATGTTGAACTCATCCAAGAGGTTTCGGAAGGCAGCACCTAAGAACACCGTGTCATTGTCCACCCGAAGACGACGAACCGTGTGCCCAAGAGAACGGATGGTAGTCAACATGCGACGGAACGAGGCGGGAGCCTCATCCTTGGAGTGTACAGCGTCGTGCAAGATGAAACGGCTGCGAAAATCAACCGCACACAAACTGTACCGCCGTCCTCCCAAGGATGGAACACTCATAGGACCGCAGAAGTCTAAGCCTAGGACCTCAAAGACACCAACATTCCGGTCAGCCGGCCTACGCGAGATACGACGGACGTGCGACTTACACACAGCACATGTCTCACAGAAGCCCAACTTCTCCGACGCAGAAAACGCCACACCCGCCACCTTAGTGGCCAAGAGCCCGTCCAATTGCGACTCGCCAAGGTGACCGAGTCGGGAATGCCACAAACGTTTTTGCAATGGCGCAGTGGCGACTGAAGCGGTAGGATTCGACGAAGCAACCCGCGCCGGCAACCACACCAACAAATGCGCGCGCTCCAACGGAACAACCACCCCACCACTAGACCGGCATGAAGACGAAGGTGGTCCACGGGATCAGCTAACACCACACAATGACCTTGTCGCCGAGCTTGGGTGAGGCTGAAAAGCCTATAGTAAGACTATGACGCGCGGCGGGATAGCTCAGGAACGTGGAGCACATTCTTCAGCATGGCAGGAATCTCCTCTTAATCGTCAGCCTTCACAATGATGCGAACCGAGCCCACGCCAACAGCGCGGGCACTGATACCCTTCACCCAAAACCGGTCGGTGAGCGCTCGATACTCACAGAAACCACGGCGCACACTAGTCATGTGATGGCTATCGCCACTGTAGGCCAACCACATACACGTTTCCCCATCGAGCTCGAACATGTGTCGAGCCTCGGAGAATGGCCTCGCAGGTGTGGCCGTCACGTCCATGACCGCCGGAAAAGCAACCGGGGAGTCCACCTGTGCTAAGTTACCTCCGGTGTAATTGTCCGGGCACTCGGACCTGCGATGGCCCTTCTTAGCACAGCCATATAGCAAACACCACGAAAAACCCTCGCTGCGCCTCTGCCATATTAGGCACGACGAGTAGTCGCAGCTCCTTGAAGACATTTCAGTTGGTCTTGGAGCTCGGAGTCTTGCCGCTTCAAAAGATCAGTCGTTGCGTCATCATGAGACGCTGCAAAAGCCGTAGGTGTTGGAGGCTCTGTTGTATGTGATTGCGCATGACTCTCGATGCGCATGCCCTTTTAACGAAGATCACGCTTGACGGTATCCATGCTGAGGTTGTGTACGTCCCACGTGTCGGTGATGGAGTGGTATTCGCTGCGCATGCCCTTCACCAAGTATACGGATATTAATTCGTGCTTTTCCATCGGACGGACGTATACTCGTGGGTACGTCGCTACTGCTATATTATAATGGTGCTAATGCTACAGTACGACTAATACCTCCCGGTACGTACAGATATGCATAATTAGTCTAACTAGCCAGAAGACGCGCCAGAACAAGCTCTTCAATGCAGAAGGTGCAGCGTCGTAAGACCGAGGAAGCTGAAAGGCCATGTCCCGAGGACAGGCGACGGTTAGACAGCACTAACGCTTGACACGTAAGCAAAGCTTGCAAGCGTAACTAGTCTGGGCTGAAACCTATTTAAGCCCAGTGCAGTAGAGGGAGGTGACAGAACCATTTAACAATTCCTTTGTTCATTAACAACATCTACTGCCCAAGTACAGCAGTGAAACATCTCTCATCAATTGCCTCTCGACAATAGCATTTTGCCTTCTTACAGCAACAAGACTAGACAGACTAGAACAGATTTGTGCTAGCGTTTAGCTTTCAGAGGCTAACCGCCACACTGGTTTCGGAGCTCTTTGGTCGACGCACGCTTTCGTTGCTAATTAATCTGCTCGACGTTGCTTGATTGAGTTGAGATGGCTTCTCTCGGACCCGGACATTACGTCGTGTTGGTAATTCACGTTGGAGGAACTAAACCGTCGGATTTGAAGTTGGTGTTTCAGCGTGAGCCTCGTTCTGGTAAAACTTGGTTCCCAGCTGGCTCTGTCTTACCTAATGAAGAGCCTGTCGACGCTGCTATTCGCGAGTTACATGAGGAGACCGGTCTTGTTTTGACATCGGAGGATTTGACGCTGTTGAGTGGTGAACCTGTTAACGTTACACTACCTCAAGGACGACAGCTCGTTTACGTGTACTCGGCTTCTATTCCTGTCCTGTTTGCTACGAACAATTTACGTACACCTGCTCAGGTCGAGCAGTCTGTTTTGGCACAGTCGACAGTTAATCCGGATGATACTTACGTCGTCCCGGAATACATCAACATTGACGGTCTGACACTTACGCCCTCAGAGACGGGGTTACTTCGTGCTAAGAAGCACAAGAGTGAATTACTTCACTTCGGTTACGTGACTCAGTGGGAATCTTTTTATCGAGCGATCACACAACATAATCCGGTCATGCATGATGACACGTCTATCCCGAGACAGTTCCACATGTACACCCGGTTTACGACGGTCGACTCTGGTTCTGTATGGCTACTGATTCGTGGACACATTAATCGACTGACTGGTGAAGGACCTACGGATTTACGAGTGGGAATGCCGATGCCTACCCACAACTTGGCTGGACTTTCAGTGACCCTCACGGAGACTCAGCGTAAGGCTGCAATTACTTCACCGTACCAGAATGGTCAGATACCTAATGTACTGGAGGATTGGCTTGAAGCACAGCCTCAGCGTTTTATTATGCTTGGAATTTCAGCTGACTCGTACGATGCAGTATTTTGGGTTACTTCACAGTTTACTGGACACCTAGGTGGGTGGTGGTTGAACCGGAAAAATCAGCCTCCAATTCCATCTACCTACAACGAGCTTGTTACGGAGTTACGCAAGTCTACGTTTCTTCCGAATATTCAGGACGACGCCATTAACGCTTTGCTAAGCTTCACGCAGAGCAACACGATGACTTACGCGTATTACACTAAGCAGTACAACGACTACTTACGTCTTGAAGAGGCTGCTAACGTCTGGAAACGTAACAAAGGTGGCCGTGGACGTGGCCGTGGACGTGGACGTGGTGGTAACACTGGTGGTCGTGGAGGCAACAATGGTCAAACAGTCCTGCAACAGTACATTGCATGACATTGTACAGGTACTCATTACGGATACTAATTCGTGCTTTTCCATCGGACGGACGTATACTCGTGGGTACGTCGCTACTGCTATATTATAATGGTGCTAATGCTACAGTACGACTAATACCTCCCGGTACGTACAGATATGCATAGTTAGTCTAACTAGCCAGAAGACGCGCCAGAACAAGCTCTTCAATGCAGAAGGTGCAGCGTCGCAAGACCGAGGAAGCTGAAAGGCCATGTCCCGAGGACATGCGACGGTTAGACAGCACTAACGCTTGACACGTAAGCAAAGCTTGCAAGCGTAACTAGTCTGGGCTGAAACCTATTTAAGCCCAGTGCAGTAGAGGGAGGTGACATAACCATTTAACAATTCCTTTGTTCATTAACAACATCTACTGCCCAAGTACAACAGTGAAACATCTCTCATCAATTGCCTCTCGACAATAGCATTTTGCCTTCTTACAGCAACAAGACTAGACAGACTAGAACAGATTTGTGCTAGCGTTTAGCTTTCAGAGGCTAACCGCCACAACGTCCCCAACTCGGGCAAGCTGTGGTTGCAGTCGAACTAACCGGTTTAGGTATTGAATGCCGCTCTCGCCGTCCGCTTGCGACGTCTCCAAGTCCTGCAATAGTTCCGTACACCGGTAAATACCATCGTCCTCATAATTATTGACTAACGCGGTCCATGCAGTGTGGCCGCAGGTCTTGTCATCCTCGCTAACATTCTCGATGATGGAAATATCGTCCTCCGGCAGCGCAAGAATCAATGTGAAGTACATGTCACATGTCGACTTGCTGTTGAGAGGAAGCGGCACCATCCGACGACAAAGCCGGAGCCCACTTTTGCATCAGGCCAAATGCACGGAAACGTTTCTTCCACACGTCAAAATTTCGTGTCTCCCCAATGAACTTCGGTAGTTTTACGGAAACCATATCAAGTGCGTCGGATGCGCTGTCAAGAGCACCAGAATGTGACGAGTACAGTCCTGCAACAGTACATTGCAGGACATTGTACAGGTACTCATTACGGATACTAATTCGTGCTTTTCCATCGGACGGACGTATACTCGTGGGTACGTCGCTACTGCAATATTATAATGGTGATGATGCTACAGTACGACCAGTACCTCCCGGTACGTACAGATATGCATAATTAGTCTAACTAGCCAGATGACGCGCCAGAACGAGCTCTTCAATGCAGAAGGAGCCGCGTCGTGAGACTCAATGCTAGGCAGGCCGTGTCTCGAGGACAAATGACGACGGTTGAGCATCACTAACGCCTGACACGTAAGCAAAGCTTGCAGGCGTAACTAGTCTGGGCTGAAACCTATTTAAGCCCAGTGCAGTAGAGGGAGGTGACAGAACCTTTTAACAATTCCTTTGTTCACTTACAACATCTACTGCCCAAGTACAGCATTGAAACATCTCTCATCAATTGCCTCTCGACAACATCATTTTGCCATCTTGCAACCACAAGACTAGACAGACTAGAACAGATTTGTGCTAGCGTTTAGCTTTCAGAGGCTAACCGCCACACTGGTTTCGGAGCTCAGGGTGAACGTCGAAACCAGTGTCACAACCAGCCTCTCAGTGGCTGGTTGCTAGTCAAAATCTCTCATGGGAAGCGTTCAATGTCTGAGAAGTGCATGTAGTTCTGTAATCAAACTACAGTGGAGCAGTCGCTATGCGGGGATTGAAGGAAAGAAGTTACAATGTGGAATATCCTGTCACCGCCCTCCATTGTGCTAGACTATTTATAGTCTAGCGAAGCTCGCCTTCGGTCTCGTCACGCGTCGCGCCTCCCCAGGCAGGTGTCGACGTATCGACGTCCGTAGTCTTTCGTAGGCCCGGTTGCGTTACCAATTGGCCTCGTGCCTAGTGCCTCGGGCAAATTTGTGGTATCATGGAATATACCACATACCAGTACCACATACGCGAAATATTCAATTTAGCCCTCATTTATTACAGGTGTCTTAGAAAATTGATGCGGCGGCGTAAGTGAGAAAAAAATCTATTAGGAACACCGCCGTCGGAAAACAGCATCTCCAGCACAAAGGTCAGCCGCGCACTGCGGAGAAGCAACCAGTAGGTCCCACTTTACTGCATAAGCTGACCAAAAGGTTAAGCATTCAAGGTGCGGTGGTTGTGAGCGCATTTATTTGCGCCGTGTCCGCGCGGGTGACTCCAAACTCGGTAAAGTCGGCGGCAAACATGTTGCGATGTCGAGTCCAAGAAATGACCTTCCGCTTCTTGCACATGGCGAGGGAGCACTCGGGGCACTTAAATGTAGTCAAGGTGACCCGATTTTCATCTTTTTAGCTTATCACGCAGCGAGCTTGCTTGGTCTTACCCGTTTTGCCGATGCCTATACGAGACAAGCTATGGTGAACCGGGGGGGGGGGGGGGGGGGGGGGGGGGGTAGATTAGTCACATTGCATGGTACATGTTGTTGGGGGGTACCTCTTGCGAAACGCCTAGCGCTTCCTCGTCGTCCGAATCAGCGCTAGGAAATCCCTCTTCAAGAGTAGGATCGTCCTCGTCCGAGTCCAAGTAGTGAATATTGTTTAGTGGCGAGCCCAAATGCGGAAAGACGGGCGGGTTTTCTTGTGCGGGCGATAGTACATGGCGCTCATTACCGGATTGGGCACTCGCCGACGCTCCGATGAGCCCACTCTCCGAACTCGCCGGGCAAATCGCATCCGTAGGAGGGATAGATGTTGGGCATGCCGTTCTTTGCAGGTTCATGGTTGCGGGAAGGATGCGTGAAGAGTCCATTGTGCACTCCGTCGGGCTTTTATGATGTACCTCATGAAGAGGGCGGGCTGCCCGCGTGGCCGTCGCGGCGAACAAAGTAGCATCTGGTTGAGCGGCTACCAAGGTTGGCGATGGTGTGCTTGAAGGAACGGACCTGACGACATGGCGAGGCGGGACGAAGGCAGCAATTGGATATGATAGTGTTTGTTATTCTGCATGTTGCATACGAAGATAGCAACTACGTTACTTTCCTGCTGCGTGTATTTTGAATTTAGTCTCAAAAGCTGTAAAAATTGCGCTTCACCCCCACGGCGGAAAGTGCCAAGCCCGACCCACACACCACAAGGCTGCCGGCGAAAATCACAGAATAGACTCGCAAAAGCATGTTTTTAATATCCCAGCGGATGAAATAGATCAGGAGTACACACATGGGGAAAAAAGAGCTGCGTTGTTGGGTTGTAGCTTTAAACATTTTGACTTTTCGGGGGATGCGGCGCCATCATCCCACAACATACGCCATTCGTTAAAATCTACCGACTCCGCGACACGACCAAACTTCAAGGCACGTTGTTGGCGAACCTTGCGAGGCATTGCGTCTTCTAAAGGACCGCGGCGAGCCGCTACCCGACTACCAACTCCTATTGCCTCTCGCATGGGTGTCGTCTGCGTGGTTGGCGGGGGATCGAAGTCGCACGGCCGGTCAGCGCTCCCCCCAATGATATGACCGCAGGATTAAGCTCTTGGGGTCTCAAAGTACGTATCTTGACAAGGAGAATGAATAAAAACGAGTACATTCGGAGCAATTCCCGTCCCATTTCGGGGTCTTTATGTGGTAAATATACCACATTTGTGGTATATATACCACACATTTGCCCGAGGCACTAGCGTCTTGATGACGCATGGGAAAACTCACTGTGCGTACTGTACATACCGGAGGTACATATACGTACAGTACTGCGAACAGTGTCCTCGAGCTTCACAATGGCAAGTGTAACTGCTAGTACACTACATCCGTGGAAAGTACGGTATAAATATCGTAGCGAGTACTTGTACTAGTCCTGTAACGTACTGTCACAGGACAGTACTCGCCACACTCGTACGCTCCCCCTCTTGACAGGATGCGAGGCCGGCCGAAAGGCCAACCTCAAGCAGTAGGTCTTCGGGCTTCTCCATAAGTCGAGTCGAGCGCTGCACTGCAGGCTGTGCTCTCAGGAGAACCGGGCGTCCTATCTCAGTGCTGTTCTTCAGCACGACGCAATAATGATGTCTCAATTCCGGGCGGTAGTCATAGCGATTAGCGATACCGTTAGCGATACTTCCTCTGAACCTGTAATCAAATGTATCAATCTGCTCCTGTAGAAAAGTCAGCACTTTTCATATCGTTAGCATCATACAGGTACTGTATCTTGAAGTGTCATCAATAATATTTCAATCCCTGTATACACTACGGGACAAAATAATATCAGTCGCGTCTGATGTCCTGACAGTCAGTTACCATCTTTAGACAGACACAGGAACAACACTTCAACCAGCAGGTAAGTGTATCAAGCACGGCAAACTCTCTAAGATACTGTCGTAGCAGAGGTTGCACAGGCAGCGACTTCTTCGTTGCCTTTCAATGTTGTCGGTAGGTCTCTCTCGACAAACGAGGGACATGGTAATAAATATCCGAAAATACTACAATCTTGTCTACCACTCAACTCATCTTTCGTGCATTCCATATCGACTCCCTTCAGCGTGTCTACGCATCAGGCTCGTACCATGCCAACACTTTGTTGCGCATCGAGGTAAAGTCAATAGGCCTTGCCAACTTTCAAGTTGCGCAATCTGGTCCAATCGTATTGCCTCGGCAAACTCGGATTGTGGATATCTCGCTAGTCACGAATTACACTACCACTCAGTATCATGGTTTCTTGCCAATCAATCTCTCTGAGTCTCTGGTATGCAAACGAGCACTAACGAGCAGCAAATGAGTTCGCGAGTGAAAACGTGGGGTCGAACCACGCTCCGAAACCAGACTTTCAGAGGCTAACCGCCACACTGGTTTCGGAGCTCTTTGGTCGACGCACGCTTTCGTTGCTCGTTGATCTGCTCGAAGTTGCTTGATTGAGTTGAGATGGCTTCTCTCGGACCTGGGCATTACGTGGTGTTGGTAATTCACGTTGGAGGAACTAAACCGTCGGATTTGAAGTTGGTGTTACAGCGTGAGCCTCGTTCTGGTAAAACTTGGTTCCCAGCTGGCTCTGTCTTACCTAATGAAGAGCCTGTCGACGCTGCTATTCGCGAGTTACACGAGGAGACCGGTCTTGTTTTGACATCGGAGGATTTGACGCTGTTGAGTGGTGAACCTGTTAACGTTACACTACCTCAAGGACGACAGCTTGTTTACGTGTACTCGGCTTCTATTCCTGTCCTGTTTGCTACGAACAATTTACGTACACCTGCTCAGGTCGAGCAGGCTGTTTCGGCACAGTCGACAGTTAATCCGGATGACACTTACGTCGTCCCGGAATCCATCAACATTGACGGTCTGACACTTACGCCCTCACAGATGGGGTTACTTCGTGCTAAGAAGCACAAGAGTGAATTACTTCACTTCGGTTACGTGACTCAGTGGGAATCTTTTTATCGAGCGATCACACAACATGTTCCGGTCATGCATGACGATACGTCTATCCCGAGACAGTTCCACATGTACTCCCGGTTTACGACGGTCGACTCTGGTTCAGTATGGCTACTGATTCGTGGACACATTAATCGACTGACTGGTGAAGGACCTACGGATTTACGAGTGGGAATGCCGATGCCTACCCACAACTTGGCTGGACTAACTGTGACCCTCACGGAGACTCAGCGTAAGGCTGCAATTACTTCACCGTACCAAGATGGTCGAGTACCACATGTACTGGAGGATTGGCTCGAAGCACAGCCTCAGCGTTTTATAATGCTTGGAATTACAACTGACTCGTACGATGCAGTGTTTTGGGTTACTTCACAGTTTTCTGGACACCTAGGTGGGTGGTGGTTGAACCGGAAAAATCAGCCCCCAATTCCATCTACGTACAACGAGCTTGTTACGGAGTTACGCAAGTCGACGTTTCTTCCGAACATTCAGGACGACGCAATTAACGCTTTGCTAAGCTTTACGCAGAGCAACACGATGAGTTACGCGTATTTCACTAAACAGTACAACGACTACTTACGTCGCTCTCGTCAAAACCTGACAGCTCAAGTACAGTGCGTACGCTTCATTAATGGCCTAGCGAATGATGCACTCAAGAAACTGGTTGACTCAGTCTTTGACCCTCTGCATGCACGATTCAACTTTACGTTGGAGGGATGTGCTTATGATGAAGGTCTTAACTCGCACGGTGACTTACCTCACTGTTCGCCGAGTGACTCGATTCTAGACAGAGATTTAACAGGAGAACGGGTGTTCATCAACCCACCCTGGGAGTTAGCTGAGCAGATTGCGCAGCATTTTGAGGATTGTCGTCGAACATCTCCGACATCTACGATGGCTGTATTTGTACTACCGAAGTGGGCGAAATTTACTCAGGTGACTAAGCACTGGAAACTCTATCAAGAATTCCCAGCAAGGACACAGCTTTTTACATGTGACATCACTTTTGAGCTGGCTCGACACGAATTTCAGCGGACTTTTTACGTTCTACGTGATTTACGCACAGCTGATTTAATCCTGGGTTTACCATGGCTTGATGACGAACAGGCCTCTTTACAATTTGGTACAACCAGAATTTTTACACTAATGGACGGCACAGCAGTGGAGACTACACTTGAGGAACGACGCCCTGAGTGTCTACTCCTGTCGTCTACGAAAGTTCAGAAGCTGATGCGCAAGACGCGCCGCAGCAGGGGACGTCATGCTGATTTTTACGTCATTGAACTTACGTCAGCCGCCGAACAGTCGACAGACTTTCACACTGGAGAGGAACTAACGGCAGAACAACGTGACAACTTCCGGTCGATACTTTTCGATGACTTCCCGGAGTTACTGCAACCTGTCGACTCTCCACCTGTAAGCCGACAGTGGGATCATCCCATTGAAACAATTGGCCCGATGCGACGTCAACGTCTGAACCGACTGTCACCAGCAGAACGCGCTGAGCTTAATCGACAGCTCAAAGACGCAGTAGAAGCTGGTCTGATCCGTCCCAGCTACAGTGAGTTCGGCTCGCCAATTCTTTTTGTGCGGAAAGCTGATGGCTCGCTACGTCTGTGCATTGACTACCGTGGCCTTAACGAGGTTACGCGTAAGGACGCCTACCCACTTCCGAGAGTGGATGACACTTTGGACGAACTTAAGGACGCGAATTTTTACACACACCTCGACCTCGCTTCTGGATTCTGGCAAGTTCGAGTGCGTGATCAGGACGTTCATAAGACGGCTTTTCAGACCCCTGATGGCTTAATGGAATGGGTCGCCATGCCGTTTGGGCTGTGTAATGCACCAGCTACATTTCAGAGGATGATGAACGACATTCTTCGCGACTTTTTACATAAGTTCGTGACAGTCTACCTGGATGACGTCTGTATTTACAGTCGAACACTGGAGGAGCACCTGCAGCACCTACGTCTAGTGCTACAGCGATTTAAGGAGGAAGGGCTGAAATTACGCCTTAAGAAATGCTTCTTCGGATTGCAAGAAATGGAGTATCTGGGCTACACTGTGTCAGCCGGGAAAATTTCGGTTTCCACAAAGAAAGTCGAGGCCGTTGCAGACTGGCCAGTGCCCAAGACGCAGAAGGAGGTTCGCAGTTTCGTACAGTTCTGCAACTTCTATGCGAGATTTATACACCATTTTAGCGACCTTACGGCTCCATTGACGGACTTACTGCGGAAGTCCCAGCCACAGAAGGTTACGCTGACGCCTGCCTGTTTGGAAGCCTTCGAGACTCTCAAGTTACGGCTCATTTCCGCGCCATGCCTGATCCTTCCGGAGGTCAGCTCGGACGCGACGTTCACCGTGGCTACAGATGCTTCAACAGTGGGGATTGCAGCAGTCCTGTTGCAAGACCAAGGAGGCGGTCTTCAACCAGTCTCTTACTGGGCGCGTAAGTTGAATCCAGCTGAGCGTGGTAACACTTACTCTGCGTACGACTTAGAAGCTTTGGCCGTATGCGAAGCTGTCAAGCATTGGAGGTGCTATCTTGAAGGCTGTTCTAAGTTCCTTGTCGTAACAGACCACGACACACTGCGGCATCTGCTCAGGCAACCGAACAACAGGCTGAACAAGCGGCAAGCAAGATACCTGCGGGATTTGCAACCGTTTGTGGGCTCGATGACACTTGCATATCGCAAGGGAGCTCTGAACGAAGCTGACCCGTTAAGCCGGCGTCCAGACTTCGTACCTCAGGCCACAGTACCCTTATTTTGGGATGGCGAGGTTCCGTCAGATCGAGAATTACGACGGAAGTCCCAGCTGCTGTTTGAAGACGCACAGTTAAATTTACTGACTGTTGAAGCGTTGCAGCTGAGCCCTGAGTTCGCTGATCTCATTCGCGAGGGGTTCTCACAGGATTCGTTTTATGGGGACGATGGTGAGTGGACAAGAGACAGCCGGATAGAAGCCAGAGATGGGTACTTTTGGCGTCTCAATCGCCTCTGTATTCCACAGAACTCTGAGCTCCGACTGAGATTGATCACAGAGCTGCACGAAAGTTCGTCAGCTGGTCACAGAGGAGTTGCTAGCACTCTTGCTAAGGCACTCGACAGATTCTGGTGGAAACGAATCCGCCAAGACGTGAAAGATTTTTGTGAACGCTGCGTCGTGTGCCGACGAGCGAAGATTCGACCGCAGATGGCTGCGACTCTTTACCCATTACCTGTTCCACCCAGACCGTGGCACACAGTTGGTCTTGACTACCTGACACACTTGCCTGAGAGCAATGGCTTTAACAGTGTGCTGATTGTAGTGGACCATCTAACTCGAATGGCCCATTTTCTGCCATGTACAGAGTCGATTACTGCCGAAGAAACTGCAACTTTGTTTTTACAGGGAGTCTACCGCTTACATGGACTTCCCCGTGTGCTAATCAGCGACCGTGATCCGAAATTTGTCAGCGCCTTCTGGCAGACTCTTTGGAGACGCCTTGGAACGCGTCTGAACATGTCTACCAGCCGACACCCAGAAACAGACGGACTGACAGAGCGCGTGAACAGCACGTTTCAGCAGCTTCTTCGTTGCTTCTGTTGCTATGATGGCTCTGATTGGTCGACACTTTTACCGCAAGTGGAGTTTGCGTACAACGCTTCGCGTGCACTCGGAATTGAGCACACACCGTTCGAGGCTAACTTTGGTTTTTCTCCTGAGGAGCCTCCTGACCTGCTCTTCAGCATGCGACCATCGATTCCAATTTCGCAAGACGCAACAGAACGGTTAAGATTGTTACAGGAAGTGCACACCCTGGTACGCTCTGTGTTACAGCTACATAAGGACGAGATGCAGGCGCGCACAGAACAGTCTACGGCGCCACACTTCGCTAAGGGAGACAAGGTGTCAGTCGTCACAGCAAACCTTTTTCTTCGAGGACAACCGAACAGGAAACTCAGAGACAGACAGCTCGGCCCTTTTTCAGTGGAGGAGCAGATTGGAAAACACAGTTACAGATTGAAATTACCAGCGACAGTACGCTTACATCCTGTGTTCCATGTTAACAACTTACGACCCTGCTCTACCGCTTCGCTACGACCAGCTGTTCCTGTGACTGTACCTGAAGGAGACGATGAGGAGTTTGACGTCTCACACATCTCTGCTGTGTGCATCAAGTCGCTACCTGGACGACGAGGCAAATATTTGCTCTTCATGACGCACTTCAGTGATGACGACATTCCACCTGTCTGGCACCGGTTGAACGAGGTGCACCGAACAATTGCGTTACAAGAATTCTTGGAGACGCCCCAATGGCGCAAGTTCGCCAAGACTCAGGTGTACATTGACTTCATGCACGCTTTCCCAGCGCGCATTCCTGAGTCCCAGTAACTGCTTCAGTAAAGGAGCCAAGAACCACGGAGGTCTGCCTCGCGGCGGCCTCATTGATCTGTCAAGAGGGGGAGGGTACGAGTGTGACGAGTACAGTCCTGCAAGAGTACATTGCAGGACATTGTACAGGTACTCGTTACGGATACTAATTCGTGCTTTTCCATCGGACGGACGTATACTCGTGGGTACGTCGCTACTGCAATATTATAATGGTGCTTATGCTACCGTACGACCAGTACCTCCCGGTACGTACAGATATGCATAATTAGTCTAACTAGCCAGATGACGCGCCAGAACGAGCTCTTCAATGCAGAAGGAGCCGCGTCGTGAGACCCAATGCTAGGCAGGCCGTGTCTCGAGGACAAATGACGACGGTTGAGCAGCACTAACGCATGACACGTAAGCAAAGCTTGCAGGCGTAACTAGTCTGGGCTGAAACCTATTTAAGCCCAGTGCAGTAGAGGGAGGTGACAGAACCTTTTAACAATTCCTTTGTTCACTTACAACATCTACTGCCCAAGTACAGCATTGAAACATCTCTCATCAATTGCCTCTCGACAACAGCATTTTGCCATCTTGCAACCACAAGACTAGACAGACTAGAACAGATTTGTGCTAGCGTTTAGCTTTCAGAGGCTAACCGCCACAAGAAACTCAGGAAAAAGAGCCACCAAGACAAGCACCAAGTGCCGGTCAAGAGGCGGGCAACACGGCTCAGAAACGGAGATGACAAAGGGCTGACCGAAGACCCATCTGTACTCCCGGAGTCTATACAGCCAAGGTAATCAGAAACGACTCTCAGAAGGTCGGTCAAGGGACGTCGTACAGGAGTGCTACTACACTTGTGGTAAGATGCCTTTCCAAAAATTCAGCCGGACCACTATAGGCTTTCACGAGAGAAGAAAGTGGCAAGTGACAAGCTCCGGAAGCGAATATAATTCCAAAAAGCGCCAAGCTATAACAAAGGAAAGCAAGCCGATCTTCACGTCACACGAGTCGGCGTTCGGGGGTTCAAGGCTCCAAGCGACACAAACAAGTCGCCACCAGCCGGGTATCGAAATAAAGCTACAAACACAAACAAGAGCCAGCCACTTTGTGAGCCAACCGCATCTCAAGTATCGTGCAACACCCAAAAGGTCTACCACTCTTCGAAAATCAAGCTCTAGGTTCTAGTCAAGACAAATGACTCCAACAACTAGCAGCTTGAGGGCCCATAACCTGTCAAAGTTGAGGGGGCGATAAGGAGTGACACTGCATGTCATCTCACTATCAACAAGTTCCTAGCACTTGCCTATCACAGGGCACGCACTCACCTTGTGGTGAGCACACGCCAACTCATGTTTTGAGCCTTTAGATGATATATAACGCTTAGCAGCTTGCCACCATCAGCAATCTAATCCTCTCTATTGCTGATTGGCTTATTATCTTATATTGCTGAGTCTCAGCCGTACTATCACGATGCTACTTGACCAACCTTGCTGTGTAGCAACTTGATTACCACACAAACTTTGTCTCGCAACATGCATGGAAGGGTGATGTAATGTGCCGGGTCGAGCCCATACTGGTGCATGCACAAGTCGCGGAATGCCTCGAACACGTCAGCCAAAAGCAGCACGTCGGCCTCCAAGTATAAGTCGTGGTAGTCACGGAAAGTCGTGCAGCCGAACCGCTCCCGCACCCATTGAGTTTGGGTGTATTCTTCATCCGAGCACTTCTCGCCTGACAAGTCGTTGAAAATTCCTCTTGGAACGGCAGTACGGTGTGTTCTAGCTTGGCCACCGAGTCGAACCACTTGTAGGGAAACACGCCCTTACGAGTCACCCTGATGAGCTCGTCCTCACTCAGTCCTTTTTGGCTGAAGGCCTTGTGAACGCGCAGTGCATGCTTCGGGTCGTCCCCAATCAGGTTGTTCGAGAGGGTACCCAACCCGGAATTCAGGAACGCGATGCTGTCCAAGAACCGATAGCCTCGAAAGTTCACCATCTCGTACTTCTCGTTGTTGTCCGGGATGATCGATAGCTTCACGTTCTCCGTGTCTTCTAGGCGGGAGATGGCTTGGGTGATGACGTGGTTGTCGTAGCCCTTACCGTCGTGGAAAAACACCGGAATCTCCACCTTGCGAATCCCCATGCGGAGGTTGCAGTCAGCGTGGCACGCGCCTATGTAGTCCCCGGTCTTGTGGTCGTGGTGGCGGACCTTGAGCTTATTTTTGCATGTCCCAAACCCCTTCTTGCACTCACAACAAACTTTGGCCTCGGCGTGGGCTTTCTCGTCCTTCGGGGTCATCTTCATCGGGATGTTCTTCGTGAATTCCTTGCACAACTCTAGCCGGAGCTCGTACAACTTCCTCACAAACTGGTCGGAGGCATCGTCGCCGGTGCACTGGAACGTGAAGCTGTCGAAACCGGACACCTTGGACTCCACACCGGCTCGGATAGACACGCAACGGTGCTTTGAGCTGAGCTCGGTTTTCCCGCTGGGAGTCACCTCGTGAACCTCGTGGTTGATGGCCTCAGAGTCGGCGTAGATCACGATGGGTTTGAACGCCGTACAGTGGGTCATATGGTCCTCTCGCTTGGCCTTACTCTTGAGCCCATGCAAGCACCGGGGGCAATAATGGCGCTGGTCCTTGTTACCGGAATTCAATAGGCGATCGAGGCTGGAGATGAGAACCCAATGTTCTTTGTAGAAACGCAGATTGACGGTCTTCTTTGTCGGCGTACTGTCGTCAAACTTAACTTTGGAGAGTGACAGCGGGTGAACCTTGCGATTCTCATCGTCGAGGCTGAAGCAAAATATGGCCACGCCCGGGTTGTTGCTCTCGAAGCGGCGGACATCCTTTAAACTACCCGGGAACGATACCCCGGTTCAGTCTAACCCCCCATACAACTTGTCTTGTTTCTTTTTCGAGATGTAGTAGTCAACCCGCGAGGCATTGTTCTTCGGTAGATTGGTGGCTGCCGCAATGCAATACTTGAAACAATTGTCATCTTGATTGCGGATATTTACCTAGCCGCACGCGGATCTATTGAAAGGTGACGGAAGTACAACGTGAGGGGGTGCGCAGCGGCGGCGGCCCCGGAGGGGGTGCGCTCGCAGGCCCGTCGGAACCTACGTCTACCTCCACGCGGTGGGCGCTGGTAACCCCATAGCCGTGCCATGCCTGGCACGGTAGGGGGCTGAACGAGGTACCGACAGCTGCTATCCGCGGGATCAGCAGCTGTCGGGAAGCCTTGTACGGAGGGTTTTGGAAAAACATAATATCCGTACACCGGCACAAGGATCTCCCGCTCGGCCAGTCCGATATGTCTTTTCCGCGACCAAATACTCGCAGATACTCTCCCGACGATGGGGCGGGGGCGGCGTTTGCGAAATATTTTTTGGCGAAGAGGGGAACGGACGGATCAGCGGAGGGACGGGGGTGTTGGAGCTGGCGGCGAACAACTGGGAAGAAGCGCTAGGGACGGCGCTCGCTAGCAGTCGCCAGCCCTGCGCGAGCCTTAGGTCTCCCTTGGGGGCGAGGCATGTTGCTACGCAGGACGGAGGTCGGTCGCAGCCGGAGGAGCAGCACGGTCTGGCGGCGGCGGTCCCTAGGATCGCCCGCCGCCGGAAAAGCCCGGTACGGGGGGTTTTTGGAAAAATTCCCGTACCCGCTATCTTTTGAGGACCGGCGACTCGATCCATGTGCTCTTCCAACCCCTTCCCTAGTCGGTACCCGAGTATCGATAGACTGCCTCAGGCAGTGTGCCTAGGGTTATCGTAACGGCACACTGTTCGTAAAGGCGGCCCCCTAACAACGTAAACCACTAGGGGAGGGCACGGACGGCCACAGCGCGATCAGATAGGTGTTGGAAAGAGACGGGAAAAGGACAGGGGACAAGAGAAAATCTGGCTCGGGAGCAGGAGAGCCAGCCGGACACCGTCTGCAGCCAAGTTCTTTTCTCTTCTCAGCCCCCGAAGGAGGAGAGAAGACTAGGCTAGGTGGCGAGCTGCGTCGAGAGGAGCGGCTAATACCTCGGGCAGGGTTGAGCACGGATCGAGGCGGGACCGATGACGACCTATGCGAGGGGGGTTTTCACTTGCCTTTCCTCTCAAGCTCCGGCACGACCGGAGTCGCACAGGAGCCGAGGTCAGGCAGGTTCGCCTCGACCAGCTCAAGTTGAGCAGCCTTGCTTATCAACGACCCCGCAGCGGCTGGAGCAGGCCGCGTATCGTGGAGACTAGCGACATTTTTAAATTCATAATGCATCAAAAAAAAATACGTATAGATCAGAAAAATAATAAATACCTGGATACGGGTATGTTTTAGACGGTATTGTTACTGCCACTGGAGAGGTTGGGATTAGTGGTTCAACGGTCTACCTCACGCTTCTAAGTCCAGCTAGGCATAGCATAAGGGGGGGCCAGAGACTCTAGCCGGTTTTACTGGTATTGGAGTGTTTAATTTCAAATTTCAAATTACAACGTGAGCACGCCCGGTCCGAGTTTCGAAGCCGTTGGAGGAAACTGAGGCTCTTGTCACACCTGCCGGCTCCATTTCAAACTCTAAGCCCTCGCCTATGTTGAAGTCACCAGCGGCTCCGCTGGAGTTTATGATGTTTTCCAACATACTTTGCAAATGTTCCTCGCTCGTTACATTGAAACTCTTGTTTTGAAACGCCTCCTGAGTGATTTCTGAGACGTTCCCATCTCTATCCACCTCTGTTTTTCTGAAATACTCTCTAAGAGAAATCCACATCTTGAACGAGCATTGACCCCTTTTCTGATGCTCGGCGAATTGTCGGTATATTTCTGACCCCATTCCGTTTAAAACTGAGGCGTTACCATCACCCTTGATATGGGAGCTGCGGACGCTAGGAATTTTCGCCGGAGTCACATGGCGAACGGACGTCGGCCTAGCGTTCATCCTTCTTACATCGCGGATACGCTCGCGAACCGCGACAATCCTCCTCGTCCCCACCGCCACCCTTTTGTGAGTGGCATGCTCTGTGGGTGTGAAATCAGGGCGTGGTGGCTCTTCATCAGTGTCGTTGGCCACAATGTCACGAATGAAGTAACGCATCACATTGTTTTGGCGCAGAACCTCGCGACGCCATGCGGCGCTCTGCTCGGGTGATTGACGGGCACGAGACACGCGACCGCCAGGAGTCAGCGTAGAATTTTCACGTCTTGCTTGGGCCTCGGCCCTAAGCCTCTCGTTTGCGGCGCAGAGAGCCGGCGGGTAGCGGATGGGAATACGAGGTCGTGGTACTTTGCTCACAGCGTTATTCATCGCGGTATGGTATACGGTGCGGTAGTAGGCGTCGGTCGGGAGCTCGGAGGCAGAGGGGACGCGGAACGACATCTTGGTCGGTTGTTTGTAGAGGATATAATATACCCCCAGATTTTATTTTCATCTGTCGAACGCGCGCATTTAAACGTACCAAGCCCCCGGATCCAGAATTTTTGCTATCGTATCGACTACCACTGCGTTTAAACGCACCTAATCACAAGACTCGGTTTCAGTCTTGGTCTCAGACTTCCTCGGCCTCCCGCGCGTCGGGCGGACGGAGCGACCAGTGGCCTCGACTTTGCGTCGGTAGTAATCCTTGGCGTAGTCCAGGTTCTTCTAGAAGAAACTAGCACGGATGGCGGATTTGGTCTCCGGGTGACGCTCATTGTACACCCTATTGTACTCCTTGTATTTTCCCGGTCAGCCTCGCGGTAGAGGCGATCGGTTTCGCGCTTGCGCTTGCGTTGGGCGTCGGTCACGACTCGTACCATTCTCTCTCTCTCTCTCTCTCTCTCTCTCTCTCTCTCTCTCTCTCTCTCTCTCTCTCTCTCTCTCTCTCTCTCTCTCTCTCTCTCTCTCTCTCTCTCTCTCTCTCTCTCTCTCTCTCTCTCTCTCTCTCTCTCTCTCTCTCACTCTCTCTCTCTTACTATTGCTCCCAAGACTTTTTAAAATCTGAACAAACACACCTATCTTAATCGTATGTTCTCCTCGCCCGTAAGCATCCAAAGCTTTGCTTCATTGGCGTGGAATTTCTTCCTGTCTGCGGCAGGGGAGCGATCGCGCAGAAACGGCTGCATGTGTTTGAAGAACCCATTAAAGACACACTCTGTCTCGCACGACCACCTCAAAAGCTCCCGACCACACTACTCACCTGTGCCCCTACCCAACGCAGGCGCTCTCTTCGCGGTCCACAGAGCCTCATTCATGTCTGCCACTGTCCTAACCCCGCCCCCCCACCTCATCCCCCATATCGCTGGAGTAAAACTCGTCCCTCATTCAGGCACCCCTACCTCCTCATAGGAGCTTACATTCCCCAACTCCACACCCCCCAACTGATTAGCTTATATGCCGAAGTTGCAGCATGGGGCCTCCGCCTGGCAGACAACCACCCGCAACACCGCACCCTATGGGGAGGAGACTTCCAATCGACCACCACCACAGGTATAGGTCACCCTGCCCTCACCTCCCTACTCAAATCCCACCTCCAACCCCTCCACGACCCCATCCCTACCTTCCCCCCCAGCGGAGGCTGCCTTGACCACTGGCTCAACACGCCCCCTTCACCTCTCACCCTCCCACCTTCCTCTTGCTCGATATTTTCTTCCCCCTCCTACTTTACCGACCACTCTGCGATCCACCTCGTCATTCCCGCCCCTTTTTCCCTCATGGCACATCCCCCCCTCCCCATACCCACCCCCACACACAACACACGACGCGCAAACTTAACTTTCAACTTCCCCTCACACCCGACCACATAAAAGTGTACCAATCCAGCACTCCCGACCTCATCAACCAAACGGCCACCCTCCACGCAGAAATTCTCAAAACCTCACACACCTCGGCCTCCCCCGACACCCTCGACACCCTTGCCTCACAATTCACTACACTCCTCTCCCAATACATGGAACACGCAGCCACAGTTTGGCCCCTCCTCCCCGCCAAAAAACCCCGCCCACCCCAAGCGTCCCATGACCCTACTTGGCTCACAAAGAAAACACGCACTCACATACTCAAACTCCGCAAATGCAGCAAGAACAACGGCCCCCTCCCCTTCGCCCAAGCCCTCTTAAACACAACTGAATATCTCTCCCCTGTCGCCATCAAGCAACAGTGCCAAGCACGCATACGCCAGCTCCTTCACGCCACCACCACATATAAGCTAAAGAAAATAAAAACTCGAGCCAATACGGCGTACGACACCTGCCCCACACTGATCCCACCGCCGATTGAAAATTAAAATCGGCCTCCTACCCCCCGCCGGCACCACCTCCACCCTCCACCACATTACTAGACCCGATTAAACTACCGCATCCTCTCCCTCCGCCGTCATTGACGCGGTACACTTTCACTTCGCCACCGAACTCGGCCGCGCCACCCCACACGAACTGCCCACCCCCCCGTGGGAACTCCCCGACAACCCCGACAACTTTACCATCGAACCCCGCGGTGACCCCTCTCTCACCCTTGCCGACATGATTACCCGTGACACTTTCGATAAAACACTCAACTCCCTAGGCACCGGCAAAGCCCCCGGCCCCGACGGTATCCCCAATGAAATAATCAAGTTCCTACCACCGGCGACCCGCTCCGCCCTCTTCTCTCTCCTCTCCCTCCTCGCCCACAAATCCTACACCCCTCCTGATTGGTGCCACAACACAACATGCCTGCTACATAAAAAAGGCGACCCCTCCCTCCTCGACAACTACCGCCCTATCGCCCTCATGAACAACCTCCTTAAACTTTGGACAGCACTAATCAAAGATGCAGGCTCGAAATACGCCGAAACCCACGGCATTCTCAGCGACCAACAAGACGGATTCCGACAACACCGTAGCATCCACGACGCACTTTCTTCCATCATCATGACGATGGAGGACGCGAAACTCTACAACAAAGACATCTACGTCATGTACGCGGATTTCAAAGGCGCCTTCAACGCCGCGGACCACCGCATCATGTTCAAACACATGCGTCAACTCGGTATGCCCCCCACCTTTGTCGACACATGCGAACACCTCTACGGGGTCTCAACCACAGATTATATTACACCACATGGCCCCACCCCTTCTATTGACATTAATCGAGGAACCCTCCAGGGAGACACCCTCTCCCCCTTTTTATTCACCCTCTTCCTTGAACCCTTCCTTCGCTGGCTCACGGTGGGAAGCCGGGGCTACCGCCCAGGCCCCCCCGCAACTAACGTCGACCCAACAGAACCCATTGCCACATACCCAGGACACGGCTTCGCTGACGACCTCAGCCTCGCCACGGGCTCGACCCCCAACATGACCATCCAGCTCAGGAAACTCTCCCTCTTCAGCGCCTACGCGGGCATGACCGTCAACATCCACAAATGCTGCATCACCGGCGCCCTCTGGCGCACAGGCAACGCCCTCACCCTCGCCAACACTACCCTCCTCGCATCCCGCCTGCAAACTTAGTTCATCTCCCTAAACTCCACCCCGGCCCCCATCGGTGAGACCCCCTCCGGCCCCACCGCCCTCACCGCATTTAACTCCGGCTATGTCCCCTCCACCACACCCAATTTGCCAGACCCCGGACCCCCTCCGTGGTCACACCCCCTCATCACATTCAACCACGACCCCATCAACCCCGACCTCGACATGCTCCCTACCGGTAAATTCGCCATCCACGCACACCCATCACTCCACAACACCACCGTACTCTGCACTCCCGACGGCCGCGCGGTCACCACCCTTAACGGCCCCCGCGTCCGCCACCTCTACCAACTCTTCCCCCCTGACCTCTCGCAGCATACGTTCGAAGAGGAGGTCTACCACCTCTTCACCCGCCTAGGTTCTCGCTCAGAAATCCACTCACCCACACCCGCCACCACTACCCGTAATAGATGGGCCACTAGAGAAGACCTACTCACAGCTCTCCGCCACACATTCCACATACAAACAAAACTCTGCTCCGACCCCCTCAATAAATCCCTTCACTCCCACACCTACCACTCCCTCTACCCCGAAGACGTAGTCTTCTCATCTAGTGGCAGCAATGCCCCACACACATGGCAAGGCACCAACATCGCCCACCCCGAATACGACCACGAATGCATGCGCCGCGCCATGGAACATGCAATCACCAGCGCACACCTCACAGCCCCTCACACACCCAACGCAACCATCCTCATCCTCCCCCGATGGGAACACACACCCTACCGCCACTCCAAATACATCAACTCCCCATACACCCACCACCTTTACACCCTCCCCAATGACGCAAACACATTCCTACCCCCCGACCAACACACTGGCAACCCCACCCCTACCCCATTCGGCACACGATGGATGGTCGACATATACCTCGTCGCTAACCCCCTCGTACTCTCCACCCTCCATTCACCCACAGCCATGACCGCACTTCACAACACTCTCGAATCTATGTACGACACTCACCTCCCCAACCCCACCATCACCCCCCCTCCTCCCCACCTCTTCGACACCTACTCACCCCACTCGGCAGGCATATACCACCTCCCCCCAAACCCAACTCACCCCATCACATACCCCTCCCGGAACGCATGCATCTAACAAACCCCCCCCCACCAGAGGTACTCTTGCTTGGAACTGGCAGGACTTTGTATACACAGACGGCTCGAAAAAAGGAGGCTCGTCCCCCCTCGGAGCAGCAGCTACCCACCCCGCCTCGGACACCAAAATCAAAATCCTGGTGACCTCTACCCCTCCCTCGCACACAATAAATCGCGCTGAATTAGCTAGCATTGATATAGGCCTCCAACTTGGCCGCACCCACCTCCTCACAGACGGTGCGTGCTCCCTCCGCCTCATACAAGGATACTTAAACTGCCATTCCGCTTACAGACACAACATCCACCGCGACACCCTCTTGTCTATCACACACACCCTTAAAACCCGCTGCGACGCAGGCATCCGTACACACCTCGGCAAAATCAAAGCACACAACCACTCCCTAGGTAACGACTTCGTAGACACCCTCGCCAACCAAGTAGCGGATGGTCACCCACCCGACACTACATACACCACAGGTTCATAGGTCACGATTGGCCACTGGACCTGGCCATACACCCTCATTCCACAAACCCTAGGGGACTCATTACCCTACAGATACACCAACCTCAAAGCCGACGCACACACCTACAGCACCAAACACACACACACACACACACACACACACACACACACACACACACACACACACACACACACACACACACACACACACACACACACCTCGCAAACAACCAAATACGGTGCCCTTCTCGCCCGCGCTGCGGAGGACGGCGCCGATTTCTCTTTCCACAAAAAGCACTCAACCCTCACAAATATCCAATTCACACACAAGCAAGAATTCATGTGGGGAGTCCACAACACCCGCCTTCTTATTCATAACCCCATCTTGCGCTGCCCCCTATGTGGCCAATTCACTAGCAATGGCCACATGGCCGGCAACTGTCCCACCATGTCTGGCCTAAGACATGACCGACACAACAGCGCTACAACTCCTACTCTCCCTACTAGAGCGCCACAACAGTGGACGCTGGGAAACTATTACTGGAGACTTCTATAACAAACCCATAAAATCATTTGCTTCCCCCACTCCTGCCCACACTCCACTTGACTGCCACCCACTTCACCCCACCCACATGCCCACCCGCCGTGTTGCTGCTGACGAAGGTCTCTCGCCCGACTCCCTAACTTCGTGTCCCGCCGTCCTCCCACCTGAGATTCTCCCCCCCGCGCTACGACCCCCCGCACACAAACCCGACTTCATCCGTATCCTCGAACCTCGATTCGTTGGTCACTCAAACGGTCGTCGACGTTACGCATCCATAAAAAGATTCAGATAGGGGAATGGAAGTATTGCACGGACAATATCCTCTCCCACACAGCTAACCTCATACGTGCCAAATACACACCCCTTGCAAACGCCATCCGCAGCCATCGCCCAGGCACGGTGGTAGACATCCTTCCCATTGTCATGAGCCGCACAGGTACACCGCACTCCTCCACCATCACGAGTCTCACCTCCCTACTCACAGCCCGCACCGACCCTCCTGATAAACTCATCTCCAAAGCACGCCTCGACACGTCTCGCATCCTTGCACAACTCCACACGCATATTGTCCAATGGCTGCATCATCTCCTACTCATATACCGCATCAAATCCCGCACGACCTCCCGCCGCACCTCTGCACATTGCCCCTTCGCACGCCCCTGAATGCACGCCGCCCTCGCCTCGTCTTGCACAACTCCCTGGGGGGGAGTAAAACCCCCGAACATCCCTGGAGAGGTTGGATTTAGGTGGTTAACGGTCTAGCCCTGACTTGTAAGTTCCATGTATGGCATAGTTGGGAGGGCCCAGAGACAGCAGCCGGCGCATACGGCTTTTGGTGTAAAACCGGCGCATACGGTACATGTTGTAAACAATTTCAATTTCAATTTCAATTTGTCTCGCACGATTTCCCGGTTGCGATCCACTCGGCTGCTAGGTCTCTAATCTTTATTTCGTGATCAACGTGGTAGTCCGATCGGCCCCGGAACCCCGAGGCAATTCGGAAGGCGCAGATTTGATCGTTTATCTCCATCCGCGAGGCGTTCAAAAGGGCGGCGCGTCTGCTGTCCGGTAAGGGATTACCTAGGTAGAAAACGTGCCGCGGTCTCCATTGAAAATGTCTTGGGAGCAGCTCCGTCGTACGTAAACATCAACTCGAAATCACGCGAGTCCCAATTGCGAGTCACGCCGGATGCACCGACGGCCTTGGGGTGCGCCCCGCAGAGTTGCATGAGCTCGCTTTGATTCTCAGCCGGGAAGGCTCCTAGCTCCCGGATCCGTCGTTTCGCGTCCTTGATGGTTTTAGGGCTAGTACATCTCATGCTTTTTAATCTAGCCGGTGATCTTATTTATCGAGTGAAACGCAGCAAAAACGGGACCATATCTGTAGCCGGCCCTACCCATGTCGACAAAAATGTGGCCTATTTTCTCTTTTGTCTAGCAAATCGGGGTCGGGGGCGTCGAAAAGCACATGGGTTTTTGAAATGTGAGCATTTATATGTCTTTTACCGAAAAATGTGACCATGAATAAGGGATTTCGCGTCGTCGTGAAAATTGAAATTGCGGGCGGCGAAAACCGGCTGGGGGCAAAAATGCGACCATACCGCCCTTTTCTCCAACTCTCGATACTGCGTAGCGATTATTGCCGGCTGCTAAAGGGGGAAGAGCCCCGCGCGACGCGACGAACGGGATACATTGTATCATGTACTAGTTTCCCGAGCCGTGTACCTCCTCCCGGTACACGGCTCGGCCCAAAAGGAACACGGCTTGGGCAAAAAGGAACATTGCTTGAAGCCCAAGCCGTGTTCCTTTTGGGCCGGTACACGGCTCGCGAGCCGTGTACCGTAATTGGAATACAGTACGTGTAAAAGCGATATTTTCGGTACATGGCTCGCGAGCCGTGTACCGCATGTCTAATTTCAAAGAAATTCTTACAAGAAAAAGCAGTGGAGGCCACCAAGCAAAAAGAAGAAAAGAGGAAAAAAACTAAGCCCGAGGAACAGGAAGGCATACCACAATGTCGGCACTGCCCTCTTGAAAAGCGTCGCGGAGATAGGAACCTAGAGTGCCATGAAGAGCAGCAAAAAGACGTTGCATGAATTCACGTCGCACATCCCCCCAAAAACGCCGAAACGGAACAGAAGTAGATCGACGAACAAAATGTTGCATACGGACATAATTGTCAGAGCGCAAGGAACGAAAGTCAGCGGCGCCCATGCCAGGGAAGCGACGAACATCCACCAAAATAGCCAAGCGATCAACCAACTCAGCCGCCATCGGCGCCAACCGGCCCCCATCCTCCATGGCGAAGGGATAGTAGTCATGGATCGACTGAACCGAAGGCGTGCCAAGCAAAGCATAAGTGCGGAGGTCCGCATCTAGTTTGCCATCCTGAGCTCCCAATGCAAGGCTGCCAGGGAGTGGGAGGCGAGCACCTATACGAGGAACGGCATGTCTTGCATTGGAATACAGGCTTAAGTCAACAATGCGGTGGCACCCGCTACCCAAGTGACTAGCCTACAACTTCCGACTCCCGATGCTCTTACTCGCTTGGGAGATTCTGGGGGCCACATCCAACGGGGCATTTCGCGCATTCTTCGTGCCCGGGCCTACCTTGACCTCTTGGCGTTTTGCAGACCTTCCCCACCGGACTATATGAGGGTGACTTCGGGTACGGGTCGCGGGGCTTTGGCTCTCTTTTTCGCTTCACATGAGTCCAGTTTCAAGGTGCCATCCGATTGCTATATGATGGCAGCCCACCGGGTGCTCGGCTTGACTGCGGAGCGCGCCGCTCATGTTCGAAAATGCCCTCGGTGCAATGAGGCCCCTTCAGAATCTCGCGGGTATGGATCTTCGTCGACGGTATCGGGCATCTTTATGTCGGGTGAGCGCTCAACAGCCGCTATGCTCATGGACCATATCCCCCGGTGCCCGTGCTCTTGGTATATCATTCAACTCCATGACCGCATTGTCCACGTGCTTGAAGAGTTCATGCTTGAAGCGGGGGCTACTAAGGGCCGGGACTTGCGGTTGGAGGTCCGCCGTATTCGGTCGGGAGCTTCACGTGATCGTCCTGGGGATGTGGTTTGGTTGGACTTCATGGCTCCGCACCGCCATCTTGTTGTTGATGTGACGGTTACAAGTGCTCGCACGAACACCAACGTTCCTCGTATAGGTGCTCGCCTTCCACTCCCTGGCAGCCTTGCATTGGGAGCTCAGCAAGGCAAACTTGATGCGGACCTCCGCACTTCCGCTTTGCTTGGCACGCCTTCGGTTCAGTCGGTCCATGACTACTACCCCTTCGCCATGGAGGATGGGGGCCGGTTGGCGCCGATGGCGGCTGAGTTGGTAGATCGCTTGGCTATTTTGGTGGCTATACGTCGCTTCCCTGGCATGGGGGCCGCTGACTCTCGTTCCTTGCGCTCTGACAGTTATGTCCGTATGCAGCATTTTGTTCGTCGATCTACTTCTCTTCCGTTTCGGCGTTTTTTGGGGGATGTGCGACGAGAATTCATGCAACGTCTTTCTGCTGCTCTTCATGGCACTCTGGGTTCTTATCTCCGCGACGCTTTTCAGGAAGGCAGTGCTGATGCTGTGGCATGCCTTCCTGTTCCTCGGGCTTAGGTTTTTTCTTCCTTTCTTTCTTTTTCTTGCTTGGTGGCCTCCACTGCTTTTTCTTGTAAGAAATTATTATTATTTAATACAGGCTTAAGTCCACCTTTTTCCATATATATTTTTTGCGCCCCCGCGCGAGACCGGGACAGTGTTTATTCTTAATTAAATTACAATATTAAGAAAGTAGTGAAATCCACCAGTCCCGCGCGGCCGAGATAGTCCCTCTATAACAGACAGGTAAGCCCTCACTGATGTCGATGATTTTTCATTTATACATGTTTTTTTTTTGGCGCCCCCGCCCCGGCCGGGGATGTCCATGACGTACAGGTACATTGGAAATACATACATTGTGGCGGAAAAGCGGCGCGTCATCCGGTGTCGTGTCATTTCAGTTCTCACAACTGAATAAGCCCGTCGCTGCTGCCCCGAACCGCCCGACCCAGACTCCCATCAACACCGCTAAACGTGCCGGATGTCGTTTTGAACTCCATAGAGTCGCATATTTCCATCGAGTGTGCCGTCGAGAACAGCTGAGCTGAACGCGATGGCCGTTGTTTCGGGGAAACTGCCAGCTGTGTCCGGCGTTTTCTGGGACCTGGAGAACTGCCACATACCCGCCGCCTCGTGGACCCTACCGGAGGCCGTCGCCAGCAACGTCCGTGATTTCGCCATCAAGCACGGCCGGATCGCGTGCTTCAATGCCTATGCGGACTGCTCCCTAATCGGACAGCAGACTCGACTGGGCCTGCAGCAGGCGGGCGTCTCGCTGCTGGACATCCCCAACCACGCCAAGGAGGCGGCGGATAAGGCTATGATTGTCGACATGTGCCTTTTCGCGGTCGAAAACAAGGTTTCGTCAGCCGTCGAACTTGCCCCACTTTCCTCGAAAGTGCTTCCAAAGATTGCAGCACCGTCCTGACATCGGTGACACACATTCTCACGCTAGGTTTTTGTGCAGGTTCCGGCGACGATCATCCTCATCAGCGGCGACAGAGACTTTTCGAACGCGCTCCAACGTCTTCGACAGTTAGGGTGCGAACGCAGCAGCACGTAGCTCTACCATGTAGCACCACCAACCATATATCACTAAGCTACAATTGTATTGCTGTATAAACGTGAAGCAGTTTTCCAAAGAAGAGGGGGGGGCGGTCTTTTACATCAGCAAGTATGTGTGTGTCAGGCTCAGCTGTTTATCCTTAAATTGATATATTCTCATCTGAGCTCACCCTTTGCTGATGGTTAGTGTCTCTGTGCTGACGAACTCGGGTGGTTGCGTTTGTTGTTGTGGTTGGCAGGTACAGGGTGGTGGTGGTGTCCATCTTCAACAGAGGGAGGGTGCCCAACGCGCTGCGCTTCGCAGCGGAGGACCGAATGGTGCATGACTGGCACGCCCTCGCCAGCCACGGCGCGTCGGAGTGTCTCACCTCTAGACCGACTGCTTCCTCTGACTCAGCAGCCAGCTTGCTGCACATGCAGCCTCCTCCACCCACCCCCCCACCCCCACCCCTCCAACAGGCACCCATGCAGCCACAGCAGACGTACTCAATGCCTCCGCACGTGATAAGCACCACACCACGCACGGTGGATGTGGCGTGTAGACTGGCGCTCGCCAGCCTCGGCGCGTCGGAGTGTATCACCTCTAGACCGACTCCTTCCTTTGACTCAGCAACCAGCTTGCTGCATATGCAGCCCCCTCCACCCGCCCCCCCACCCCCACCCCTCCAACATTCGCCCAAGCAGCCACAGCAGACGTACACAATGCCTCCGCGCGCGATAAGCACCACACGACGTACGGTGAATGTGGCGTGTAGACTCGCTTCCATCTCCTCTCTTCCCTCTAACCTTTCCACCTCCTTAAAGGACAGGCTGCCTTCGAGCTGTGCTGCTGCGATCCGGGAGTTCTGGGCAGCCCGCCCCGATGGCGTCCCCATCCAGCACCCTTACGCCGCCCTGGTGGCGCACATAAACAGCCGCTGCCCTCAAGGCACTACGTACAAGGTGTATGGGTACAGAAAGTTTCTTTTCCTTCTGAACGATGCGCAATCGGCCGGGCTGCTGTGGCTGTACCCCGAGAGCAGAACGGACGCAAAGGGTAAGCCCTTTGCGGAGGTTGTGCCCGTGCCGCATAGTTGGCACACCAACCCTACCTCCACGCTGTACTGGCAAGCGCTGGGTTTCAGCCACGAGGAGGCGCAGGCGTGCCGGCAAAAGACGAAAGCAAAGGCCTGGGGAGATGAGGTGGTGGGGGTGCTGGCGAGCAGCAGTCCGCGCTTTGACGCAGAGCTTCATTCGCGGTGTTACTTTGCAAAGGTGGGGGAACAGGCGTGGGCGGTGCGTGTGGCTATGAAAAAACAACGGGTAGTTGAAAAGCGCGAGCCGCAGCAGCATCAGCCGCAGCAAGAGGAACGCAGTGCCGCGGCATCAAACACAATTCTACAACAGAGTCCATCGTCAGCGGGCAGTATCTCATCTACTGATGTGCCTGGCAGCCCGGTCAGCAGTCGAAGCTCTTCCAGTGTAGGCAAGGTGCGCGCGGGAGCACTTGCACTTGATATTTGGCACCTCAAGTTTTGTTAACTACTGTTTTTTCTGAAAGTATTGCCACATAGCCAAGTTCACAACACATGCACTTCTAATTCCCAATTCGAAATCCTTCGTAACCTTTATTTTATACTCTTATCAAACAACTCCCGCATTAAAAAATGCAGAACAGCTGTGCCTCCATGTACGACACTGTCTCAATTCGCCCACCAAACTATTGTTTCTCTGTATTGAACGGGTTCGGTTTTTTACCATTTCCCGCAACAAGACACGGCGGAGTTGTAGTTCTGTTATGACTGAACCGGTATTACGGACATGCGCTTGATGCATCCTTCACAATTTAGCTGATAACGAGTAGCTCGACCATATGTTCTGTTATTTCTTCGTGTTTTATTTATGTCACAAATGAAGAAGGAACAAATGAAGAAAATGTGTGTTATGTAGCCAATCCATGCATAAAGTAATTTTATGAAAACTTCGCCGCTGGTGCTTTTTATAATCGCTCTGAACGTGGGAGCGGTCTGCTGACTGATGTGCGTTTGTTGTGGTATGGCGCAGGCAGTGCCTGGCTGCGGCGCATTGTTTCCGCCTACCTGCACAGCGGCCATCCAAGAATTTTGGGCTACCCACCCTTCTGCCGCTATTCAGCCCCCGTACACCGAGCTAGAGCGCCACATCCAGACGCGCTGCGGCGGCTACGCCGCGCTCGGGTACGACAGCCTCTTTGAGTTGCTACAGGCGGCGCAGACGGTGGGGCTGCTGTGGCTGCGACTGGGGAAACAGGGCCGCGACGGAATAGGGAGGGTAGTGCTGGAGGCTGTCGCGCTTCGGCGGGCCGACCTCACCAACCCTGTGCACCCCATATACTGGCGTATGTTGGGCTTCCGTTGGCAGGAGACAGTGGAGCTGAAGCAGAAGGCACTGGAGTGGGACGAGAGGTGGTGGCCAAGCTGGCGTGCACCAGTCCCCATTTTGACGCGGACCTGCACTCCCGTTGGTACAGCATTCTGCATTCTTGGGGAGACAAGGTGGGGCCAGCATTAGCAGTGGGGGAAGAAGCGAGCTACTCGGGGGAGGGCACGCCTGACACCGAGAGTGTTATGCCTTCCTCTGAGGATAACTGTGAGGGGGAAGAAGACGAAGAGGATGAGGTGATCCTGCTGGAGCCGGCAGAGAAAAGAGCATTACAGCGTCTACCTGGTAACGACGGGTCGTGGGTGTCTCTGCAGACGGCCGCGGCGAGCTGATGACGAGCTGACCCTCGTCTAGATGAAGGTGTGGATAGGTTTGGGGGGGCAGGGTTAATAGGGAGAAGGGTATATGCGGAGGTGGATGAATTGGCGAGGAGTAAGGACGGTTGAACGTCCAAGTCACTTTTGGTGGTGGGAGCCCGTAAGCCGACGGCGGTGTCGATGCCGTCGTCCAGTCCACTACTTATCTTTCGAAGAATGAAACGAAGCTAGTCACAGCGCGCATTATCTCTGCGGAGTGGTGGCGTATTTTTTGTTGAGTTTAGGTAGTTTATAGAGCAGCATTACAATATCAGAAGACTGCCTTTTGAGAATAAAACTCGATACAAGGAATGAAATAACAATGCAATCGTATCCAGCAAAACGGCCGTCGAGGCCTCGCATGCTTTGTCTGCGACCTGATGAGTGGGGTAGAGAATACAGCGTGGGTTGCAGGTGCTGGCGCGAGTGTTGGTTTCGGGTCGTGTTGTGACCTGCCAGGAGCCATTCTACGTCGAGGAGTGTGCCTTTGAGGGAAGGGGAGACTACGAACATGCCCGTGTTCCATCGGCTGCGGGCACATACATCATGACGAGACTTTTTAGCCTCACTGGAAATGTTCGTGTTCCAGGGGACAAAAGCCAAGAACGTGCAAAATCGAACCGCTATGGCATCGATATTTTGGCCATAACTACCATCCTATTACATCGACTTGCGAAAGTGTGTGTGAATGTGCACCCGCGTGGTCGTGTGTATGTGTGCGTGAGGGCGAAGAGATACGATTTGGCAATATCTTACCAGCACAAATGCATTCAGACACACAGCTATGGGCTTCTTGGCGTATCAATGTGTATCCTGCATGTCTCGTATCATCAGCTCGATTGGATTCGGTATCACAAATTCGACATCATGGTTTAGAAAATGTATGAAGGTGAAGCATCATCAACTTCATTAACTGTACTCACAAAATTTATCGTCGACAAATTTCGTTTTTATTTAGCGATATATCATATCCCTGTATTAAGCAAAGTAATGCGCTACGGTGCGGACGGACGATTCAGTGCGCATCTTAAAGCACGATCACGCGCGTCGCTGTGATGATGCTAGGGTCCAGGTGCAGTACCTCAAAGACTTCTTTTTAAGGTTTCCGAAAGGCCACAAGAATTTAGTCAAAGCAGCAGAAAGGCGCATTCGGGGATAACTGTTGATCGCTACGGGCTGCTTGGCAACAGCATATAGTCGCAACAGTTTGTGGCATCAAAGTCATGGCAAAATAAAAAAATAAATAGTCGTGTATGTGGCAGTCGGCCAAAAGTGCACTGATAACTGGTTCGATGGAAAATGAAGGGGCTCGTGTTCCTATGTTGATACGTGAATGACGGTCGAAGGAATTGAGATGGCGGCCGTATACGTTTTCAGAGAGGGGCCCCTTCCTCCACGTTCCTGTGTCCCAGTTTTGTAGGGGCTTGTTCATAGAAAGAGTCCCCTGTTGAACTATTTACTGGGGGAGGCATGGGCGCTAGGGAGGACTGGAGGGCCGTTGTATTGTTGCTACTGTTGCCGCCCATCCTGATCGCCTCGGAGTTCCAATGGCAGGTCAATGTTTACACTGCTAAATTTTAATCAACTACCTTGATCAAAATTTCGCCCTTAGCTTTTTTCTTTATTGCGAGGCCGTCTGCCGCTGGCTGGCTATTTTGACTATTGCGGTAGACGGCCTGTTGAGAAGCTTGCGAGGAAATCGCAATGAAATGAAAGGAGAAAAGGGTTTGGAGGGGGATGTTATAAGTAAGTGACAGCTGGGAGGTGTTTCGACGGCCAGTCGCCCGTTGCTGCTCACCTAACACGCCGGGGCCTACGGCAACGCACGCGGCAAAAAGCGTTGTCAATATATCACGTTCACATGGCACATGCACACGTACACTGCTGGCACCCGTGTTTACAATATGGTTGCTTCTTTGCCATTATATCATTGGACATTAGGGTTTCATAAGCCTCCAGCACATAAGCTCTAATTTCGGACCTTACCTGCACAAATGTTTCTATCATTTCAAACAATCGTATATGACCCATCTGAAGCATTTAGCATGTACTTGAATCCTGGAGCTACGGTGAAGGAGAAAAAAATGATAAGATAAAAATGCAGGGAAAGTAGAAAAATTATGGGGAAGGCATAGTAGAAGTAAGTGAAATGAACGTAAGTTGTAAATGCATGTGATGTGTGTGTGTGGGGGGGGGGGGTGAACACGACAGGGGTGGCACCCGTCACTCCCACCTACCTGCTCTCCCAGCGTCGTTTGAGGGTTGGCCACACCGCAGTCGCAGCTGCTCAGCGCTACAGGTAAAGCCTGCGGCGGGCTCGGCGGTTGATGCAGGCGCAGGTCAGAAGAGGCCTGCGCAGACATACAATGCGACCCACACCGCCGTTCCGAGAGCTCATTAGCAACGGTGGGGAGGAAGGGGGGCACGGGTGCCCAGCCTTGCCATACATAGCTCTAATGTGTCTCGGAGAGAGAGTAGGTATGCATACGCATTCACAGTTTTCATTCAAACCCTTCTCTCACCGACTGCGGAGGTACTGCCTCAGCGCGGCAGTTGATCTCTTGGACTTGCTGCATGTTCAACACCAGTGATGGTTTATACTCCTTCAGGATTGAATGCACCAATCAATCTGACCGACTTAAGTTAATAGATACTCGATTCATTCAACCGTGTCTTTAGTTGCATGTAGCGGTTGAATGAAACAGCAAAGCCCCGAAACGACGATTATATTGATTGACATGCAACCATTCCTCATGGTTGCTCTTTTGTGATATACTTTACTCTCGTAGTAGTCGGTTCAATAGTTGAATAGTTATAAGTCTTTCTGCAAACTTTTGTATTGTAAGTATATTGGCACAGTAAGAATTGTCAGAAACCATACTCTAGAAGAAGAATACGATGTGACATTAACGCAAGGGCCCCTAAAGCTAATATGAGCATCAAATACCTCGTTTTTTGGAACTCGCGGCTCAACCTAGAGAACGAAAATATTTGGGTTATGTGGCGCTTTCGGAATGGACGGCGTCAGGTTCCTCGATTAAATTCCTCGAAACCCCTTCACTGCCAGTGCTACACAGAACTGGGAAAACGCGAACCGTCAAATCTTCCATGCTTGGACGCAATTAACGCCGTAAAGTAAAGCAAAGCGACTGACACCCTAGTTCAACTCTCGAGTTCATCCAGGTTCATAGAGCCGAAGGCCTTTCAGCTAGGTTTGGTCACGAATAAAAAGCTCAGTCAAAGCACAGCAGTGAAAGTGTTTATGAAATGTCAATCAGTACAAGTCGCGTAAGCTGTTAATGGCGACCGTATTCAGCTAGCTCTGTCTGAATTATATAATAGTAGGACGGCGACAGGTACGCATGATAGCTTCTGAGGGCGTCATCACATGATAGGGCGGGGATGCATCATATCACGGCCAGTACCTTGTCCACTGTCACGTCCAGCGAGCCCACAGCCCATTCACCGGTGACGCCGAACGTGATTTTCATCGTATCAACACTCTTCTTGAGGCCTTTGTCGATTGCGCGGTCTTCGGTTGCCTCGGCGGTGGTAGGCTCAGTAACAGATTGGAAAACCAAGTCTTCGGACTCCGGCTCGGGGTCGTCGGACGTGCCAAGAGAACCCCCCGTGAAAGCTTCAAGGGCCAACTCACTGGTAGTCGGTGCTGAATCGGTGTTACTCTGCCCCGAGGAGGAGGGTGCGCTCGCACACTGCACGCTGTGAAACCAGCGGGCGTGGAGTTCCGCGTCAAATAACGGGCTGTTTCGCGCTAATTTCGCTACGATTTCGTCAGTCCAGTTCTTGGATTGTGCTTTCCGTAAGTAAGCAGCCGCCTCTCCTTCCGAAAACCCAAGAACCAACCAGTACATTGCGTGCGAGGGATTGGTTATGTCCATATTTTGAACCTGGACAGCCTCTGCGACGGGCCTACTTGCATCTGCAATGGCATCATCACTCAGGGACCGCACCGGACGCAGCCATAGCAGGCCCGCCGTCTGAGCAGCACGGAGCAGGTGGAGCAAGCTGTCGTATCCCAGCGCAACATATCCCCCACAGCGCGTTTGAATGTGACGCTCTAGCTCCACGTATGGCGACTGCACTGTTATGGCTGGGTGGGTGGTCCAAAACTCGGCGATAGCCTCTGCGCAGTTGCTCGGGAAGCACGTGCCGCGGGCGACGCCGACGATCGCCCTGTCGAGTCCATACTGTCGGGGCGGGGGACTTGCGGTCTGCTGAGGCGGTACGGAGGCAAGATGGGAAAGGAAATGGGTGGGCTTTAATTGAACGACAATCTGCTTTTCAAGTAATCGGTAATTGCGATGGGATTCTTTACAGTACTTCAAGGGGATATGAACCGACAGCCCCCGGTTACTTTTCAGATTTGAGTACGCGGTCTTACGCACATGCTTTCTTTACTTGATTTCATGTCCAATAGCAAGGCACCCCCATCAGGCTCAGCTCCAAGCCAAGTGTGTGAGGATTATCAGTTTTCATCGTTCAATGACGTATCACTAGTCCTATGGGCATCACCGGTTCGTTTATATGGTGTCACCCCAGGAAGTATATGTGTCCCCCCCCCCTCCCCCCCTATTTCCCTGTGAACTTGGCCACCATCCGCGAAAGACGAAACGTTACCCTTTTTCCCTGTCCTCGTGTCTGTAGTGCTTTTTGTAATTATAACATATCATGTAGTTATTTTGGCATATCGTATTTAAGATAGTTCTCCGCCAGTACATGCACAATTACATTGTGTCGTATTTTATATACTGGTACCCGTACTCCCGGAATTTCAATTTAAAACATTGGTGGCCGTTATGCCACCGACGGGTTAGGGTTGGGCTCTTATTAGGGCTCAAAGCAACATAAACCCTATGCCTTACACCCTGACCTATCCCAAGCCCTAATGGTGCTGCTAAGTTTTTCATTCCTATTCATTTAGATTGATAGCCACACAATGCCTCGAGAATGCCAGTTTACATTATGCTTCTTCTACTTGCACACCACAGACAACTCATTGAAGTGCTATTCACGGAGCGTACACATATATGTGATGAAGACATCACATACGGTGGCCGCATTGAGGCATGGGCGTGGAGTGCTACACCCACAACAAGAGGGAGAAACCGTTGTTGTTGCAAACCGAGGAATTCGCAATCGTAAATTGAGTAAAAAATAAGATACGAACCCAAAATATGAGCAGGAAATACAATGCTCTTTTTGATGTTGACAATTTGGGACACTTCACCAAACCGAATGACATGCTGCAACTTCGGAGTTATGGGTAAGGTATCACTGCTCTTAGTGACCACGTGTAATCCTATCGTGTGTGCTTTTAGCCCACTGCGTTGGTGTAAAGGATCAAAGTTTTGTAAGATCTCTATGTGAACGCATGCAACAACAAGTGCATTTATTTTAGTTCTATACCAGCATTAATGTACAAGACACGCGGGTGTTAATGTTCATGTATGCGTGTGTGTGGGGGGTATTCTTGAAATTTTATTCATTCTATGGAATGTACTTTATAGCAATTGTTATAAAGCTCTATCTATTGGTACATAGATGGAGTTTTATATCTATCTATGTGTGTGGCTCTGCCAGACTAATGACACAGTTGTCAATTGTGAAATCGATGCTATATCTATTGAGAAGCAAGAGAGATGGCGCGCTCATCTAGTGGACACATATAACTTAGTGCTTCTCCGCTCATGTAGCACAACCGCCGTGATGTTAATAATATAGCATGCGAAAAAAACCACATTATGGGTTGTTGCTATTGACATCAAGGGGGAGAATCTTCGTGGCCCTGGCAGTGGTTAGGGTAGCAGCTGAGGCCGAGGTCAATCTAGGGCGGATGGGCTGAAAAAATACGCTAAGAGGATGACTTAAAACAGTACGTTAAATTGTAATAGCTCTACATTAATAATGGCTGTCACTATGGGAATGTAATCAAGTGTAATCTGTGTCATGTGACCCGGAAAATCCTGAAAATATCGCTAGGAATCAATCAGCGTATGTGTAACATAACATCTCATCTTCATTCGCTGATTGTGGCAAATTTGACTTCACCCGAAAAATGACGGGGCGATAGTAACAAGAACGAATCCTCGGGCTTAGGTTTTTTATTTTCCTCTTTTCTTTTCTTTTCTTTTCTTTTCTTTTCTTTTCTTTTCTTTTCTTTTCTTTTCTTTTCGATGTTAGTTCAACTCCCCAACGGCAACGACGGTCTCCCCGCGGATGTGGGTGTCTTGCACTATCACGGCATCCGAGGCTCAAAACTTGCCCTTGATGCCGTGGTTTCCGGTTTGTTCGGCGTGTCTAGCCCCCCGTCACCCGAAGTCGCTCTCCGCCATGCTGAGAAGACCAAGTTCGAGAAGTACTCGGAGGGGTTGAGGAGTCGCCCCGACATCCGCTTCATTCCCTTTGCAGTCACGGAATTTGGTACTCTTGGCGGCCACGCCACGGCTTTCTTGACGGAGCTAGCCAAGCAGGCAGCCGCATCTAAAGGGATGCACGTGGGCAAGTTGTTGGCCTCCTGGCGTCGAAAGGTCTCTCTCGCCGTCCATGTTGCTCACGCGGACAACGTCTTGCGTGGTTTGTCCGCCGCTGCGGACGGCACGGAGGCCGCTTCTTCCTCGGCTGGGATGCCTTCTCAAGCCACGGCGCTCTTCACCCGCGCCATGGGCCGCAAGCGTCCCCGTGCTTCCTCGAGCGGCGCGTGAGGCGCCGCTTGTCGCCTCCACGTGTTGCATTCTCGGCGTGGCTTTAGAGTTCCCTTAATTTAATCTGCTAGGTTTATGCACAATGTAGTGCTTTCCTTTTGCTGTGCTTCGGATTCCGTGATCCTCTTGTCACTCTTGCCCTCTTGTTTCCCCTCCCACTTTCCCTGTCCGTGCTCATCTGGTTCTTCTTGTAAGCAATACCCTTTTCTTTTCTTTTTGCTTGGTGGCCTCCACTGCTTTTTCTTGTAAGAAATTATATTTTAAAACGAATGCCGATGAAAACGTCGGCGAGAGTTTTAGGGTTCTGGAGTACGGATGTTTATTCAGTCGCTATCCATGTATCCCTCAAAGCACACGGGAGTTTCAAGTACAGGTACGGAAACCAGCGATGGCAACGACTTTTGTACGTTAATTCAAGACCCCCGGGCTGATTTCGGGGACAATGCAAATGCATGGAGTACGGACAGCACGGTGTCGGGTACGGACATTTGTACAACGCTCGGTTCGTACATATAAATACGGGTACTCAGCGATAGTCTACCTGTACGCGCGCAAATTCAAACAAGAAGCACCGCAGCTTGAGACGTCGTGCGAAAAATGCCGACACCGATGAAGATGACCTCAGGACCGTGATGCCCGCATCAGAAAAACCGAAAAATGTGTGTCGGCAGCAATGTTACTGGCTAGTGGCCCAATGCGAACCATACGTTTCGATCCCACCATCCATCACTTGATGGCGGTGATGGGTGCTGGCGGTGATGTTGATGGCGGAAACGGAGGCTAACACCGACGACCATATGGCCATACCGTTTTCTTGTGATTGATTCTCCTCACGACGTAGCGATACGGCACAAACTAAGATTTGTTAAACGTATGATGTTTATTGCAGTTACGAACCTTCTTTCAGGCTGATAAAGACTTTTTAGGGTAATAAATGACAGATTAAGTGCTTTCGCCATGGAGTGGTCTCCTTGGAATATCTCATATAGCTTGTTGATTTATCATAAACCGAATCCGCTATAATGACCGAATTAAGCGGTTTGATGAGAATTAGAAAAGAATGCGAAGAAAAGCAAGGAAACAAAAAGGGAAATTGAAACATAAGTCCACAGCGTGGGAGCGGACATGCACTAACACACAGAACATCCAGGCAGAAGGAGCGCTTCCAATCATCTTCGTCTCAGGACAAGCAGGGCGACGGATAACTGGGAATGGATATGTAGCGGCATGCATTCATCCAGACAATGCATGCTATTTCCATTACTGCCAAGTAAAATCCACCACATCACATCGACCTTTTATGTAAAGCGAACGGGATGCAACAAAATTAAATTCCAAATCAAGCAGCGCACGATAATAAGCACCCTGGAGAGAAACACCATCCCAACACAGCGGCCCAGACAGCAGCTGCATGCAGCCATTGGTGGTATTGACATAGTTTCCTGAGTAGAGTGTGCAATAAACCCACTTAGAAAGAGGCGGTGGGGATGTGTATTACCTTATTTCCACTTCCTGAAGATTCCTGACTGTCCGTGTTGCTCCCATCAACGGATGTAGAGGAGGAGGTGGAAGACAGGTACTGCTGCTGGCTCGCACCCTCTGCTGAGCCCCCACCTCGCTGCTGCTGCTCCTGCTTCTGCAGCGCCTTCCGTACCGCCCATGCCTGCTTCCCGGCCGTCGCAAAATACCACCGCGCATGGAGATCCGCATCAAAGTACGGGCTGTTGCTAGCCAGCACCCCCACCACCTCGTCCCCCCATACCTTGGCCTGCGCTACCTGTCGATACGCTTGCGCCTCCTCGTGGCTGAACCCCAGTGCCAGCCAGTACAGTCCAGCTACAGGGTTGGACAGACATGCGTGTGGGACGGGGGCAACCTCCGCAAAGGGTCGCCCCCTAACATCCATCTTACTTCCCGGGCGAAGCCACAGCAGGCCCGCTGCCTGGGCATCCCTTAGAAGGAAAAGAAACTTGGTATAGCCAAACGCTTTGTAGGTCAACCCCTCAGGGCACCGACTGTTGATATGGGCTACAAGGCCGGCGTAGGGGTGCTGGATGGGGGCCGCTTTGGGGTTGGACGACCAAAACTCGATGATAGCTCGAGCGCAGCGCGGCGGTAGTCGATCCAACAGCTTGGTCGGTAAGTTTGGAGGTAGGCGCGCGATAGCCTCGAGTCGAAGCTTCTTTAGAGCTGCCCCGCAAAGCCCTCCCGACGGCGGCCGGTTCTCAAAGACTGCTGACGACACCGGCGACGGGGGCGGCGGGTCGGTTGAAGGCGGGAAGCGGGGCGGGGGCGGGGGCGGAACGTATATTGCGCTGCCGATCGAATCAAACGACTCACGTCGACTGCTGCCGCCGGTCGAGATGCCTTGGGTGGCAAGGGCGTGCCAGTCGTGCACAGTTCGGTTTTCCGCAGCAAAGCGGAGAGCGTACGGCACATCGCCGGAGCTGAGCTCCGACACCACCACCACTCGGTACCTGTAATAAGTGCACAAGTGTCGCAGCAAAGTCGCCCGCCGTCACGCGACACTGTCCATCAAGTTTTTATTTCGTCACGCGTCAGGCTGGTGTGCTAAGTAGAGGATATAAAAAATATATATGAATTCGAGGTCGCCAGGTCAGGCAGCGGCTGGTGCTCCAGAAATATAAGGAAAGTTCATTATACAACGACACTGAAAGGAAATAAAAATATTCTCGACGTCGAGCATCCACCGACGCGCGAGCCGAAACCAACTGATCGAATGAAGTGGCACGTGTCGACGTCGACCGCACACAACCCTCAGATTATGGAAAGCGACACACCCGAATTGTCGAAGCCGCTGTAACGCATTTGCGTAGTCTCTGTCTCCGCTGATGAGTATGATTGTCGCCGGCACCTGGGCAGACAACGAGTTCTTAGTCAGTGAGTGAAAACGGAGCCGCGTCGTTATCGGATGTGACTTGGAAAACATAGTCGTGTTGGAGCCGGGAGCAGCCGCCGTAACGGTGCTAGGTGACATGCAGTCCAGCGAAAAAATACCTTGTTCTCGAGCGCGAAAAGGCACATGTCGACACTCATAGCCTTCTCCACCGCCTCCTTGGGTTGGTGCGGCGTCTCCAGAACGTTAACGCCCGCCTGCTGCAGGCCCAGGCGGCTGCTCTGCCCGATGCGGGAACTGTCCGCGTATGCCGCAAAATATGTTATCCTACCATGCGCCATCGCAAACTCCCGGACGTTACTCGCAATGGCCTGCGGTGGCACTCCTGGATCCGACGGCAACCGGCAGTTCTCGAGGTCCCAAAAGACGCCAGTAGCCACGGCAAGACTTTCCGTACAGCCGGCCATGACGTTAGGAGTAGCTCAATTATTTGATTAATTAAATTGGGCACAGCGACGCAGGTGCCTGCTATTCCAGCGACCGGCGTAGCGTTGCTTCCATCACTGCGCTACTTTTCAATGTCTTTGCATTCGCCGACATCGGCGACCGTGAGAGACGAGATGTGGCAGAGGTGGCTCCCTCTTCGGTCGACGATGCGTGGCTAAAGTGAGCGCAGTTTTGCGCCGGCTGGTATTACGACGACTGGTAAGCAGCAAGCCTCCTATGGACCGTACAGGTCCCGTACGTACCCCTGTCCGCCGTTATTATATTCATTGCTATAATTAAATTATACATAAATATTTTTTATTCAGTATATAGATAGACTACAATTTTATTTATTCGGCATAAACATGTACTTGTACTAGCATTACTTGTGGCCTGCGACGAATAATGACGATGGAGCAGTAGGGTACTTGATACATGTACATACAGTAGCACGACTGTACGATATGCAAATAATGGCGATAGTACCTGTACCTTGCTGCTGTAGTTCAGAGAAGGACACGTCATCGTCATCCAAGCAAATCAATTCTTATTATATATAAGAAAAGCAGCGGAGACCACAAAGCAAAAAGAAGAAAAGAGGAAAAACCCGGGCTGTGCTGAACTCAGTTTAGTTCAGTCGAGTTCAGTAGTTAAGGCCAATACTGAACTGAACTGCTTGAATTCAGTTCAGACTGAACTTTAAGAAAAAATCGACTTAACTGACCCCCACTGAACTACATCTAGACACCTCAAATTTCATCCTAGCGATAGCTTTATGTGCTCCGCTATCGATATGACAGATATTTGCGCACTCCTTACCATAGGCGCCGTACAGCGGCCGCGTAATCCTTAGCCTCCTAGCAGCCACCCACAACACACAGCACACACACTACCTTTCCACTTTCCCCTCCCTTGTTTCCACTTGTAGTCTTCTACGCCAACATGCCCTTGCAACACGAATTTGCCCACGAAGGAGAGGACGTCGAAGTGTTGATCGACGCCGACGATAATGGCGGTAATTAGGAGGAGCAAGATGGCGGCACCGCTGCAACCCCGGGCAGCACAGCCGGCCGCCCCTCTCGCAGCAGCGGCGCCTCGTAAGCCCACCCACGCGCAGTCTACCCACCCAATTTGAAATGTCACACAGCCAGAATAACACGGACGCCGCCGCCAATACCGACCTTGCGTTCGCCCATCGCATTGACATGGCAACGCGAAATTTCGAGGCTACATGGCTGCCCATTGGGAAGCGAAAGACGACGGAGTGGGGGTTCTTTGTGCCGGCCAAGTCGACGCCCGATGATAGTAGCAGCCTCACGGTTGACTGCTTCTTATGCCACGCTGCGAAAATTGATACACTGCACCACTAGTCCCCCCCCGCCCTTGACTAGGAAACGCAACTCGTTGATGACGACGTTGCGTTTTGGGCGCCGGCCATCCCTCGAACGAAAGAAGGCTTGGAGGCTTAGCACATTGTGGAATACCGAGGCAAGAACGGCAATTCCAACATAAAGAAACACGTCCTTCTGTACCATTCGAAGGAGAATGACCAGGTGCGCTCCCCCCCCCCCCCCCCCCCCCCCCACTTGGGCGAACTTGGAAAATTGATATTAATAACTAATAACTTCTTTGTGATCGTCATGCATGTGCGCGCCAAACTCAAGGACCATGTCGTTGATGATGGGCTTCCCCTCGCCTCGTCGGCTTCAACACCTTTTGCCTCACACATAACCTCTAGGCAGGCCGCAAGCCATTGAGTGAAGGCACACTTTCAGTCTGCCAAGAAGCGGCGGACGGACGATCGAAAGGTGTTGCTTGTATGCTGCCCACCCCCTTCCCCCCCATCACCGGTTCGCAGATCCTATCTGCCCATGACGACGGTGCGTGTTTATTGTGTTTAATAGGTCTCGCTTGTTTGGCGCATGCTAGCCATCCTCGTCGTGTTCTGCCGCTTGCCCTTCTCCATAGTGGAGCACCCCTTCTTCAGGGCCTTCGTGTGGCTTTTGGACGCCTCGTTGCCGCTGCCGTCGCGAAGGCAGCTTTGTGGAGACTTGCTATCTACGGTACCTCGGGCTTAGGTTGTGGCAACTATGCTAGACTCTCGGCTTGCTAGCGGCTCCATTGTTTTAGATATCATCACCGCAACCAGTGGCAACAAGGATGCGGCAATGAGGATGGCTGCATCTCTAGTAAAGCAATACCGGGCTGACGTGCTAATCAACATGTTTGTGAACATGGACAACACTATCGAAGCCTCCAAGCATACCCCATGCGCTGACAAGGAGGGTGGGGTTGTTGCATCGATCGGCACTGTGAATGACGTTGACTTCATGCATATGGCGGATGACACGCATGATACAATGGCGGTTAAGGAGGGGGAGCGGGATCATCGGAGGATGTTGGTCGAAGATGAATGGGCCCGCTACGTTAATGCGGCCGCTTAGTTGAGGCAGAGTGGAGGATTCAAGCCTTGCATAACCCTTCTCGATTGGTGGCGTGAAAATGCCAACCACTTCCCTGTTGTATCCTAGCTTGGCCGTATCATTATGTGCATTCCAGCTAGTCAAATAGAATGCGAGTGTGTATTCTTACTAGCAGGGTTGGTGGCTGGCGCAATAAAATGGGGGTGGAGATGATGTCTACGCAAGTGTACATCTGTGAATGTGGATGCGGTTGCGGAGATTCAAGACATCTTGACCAAGCAGTACGGCAACAACATATATGACAACACCTTCTCCTAAACCTTAAAGATTCCGTATGAGGTGCATCACGCCCGGCAGATTGCAAGAACATGCGAGGAGAAGGCGCCGGGCAATGATTGCAAAGGACTAGCAATTGATCGTAAGCTTGCAGCGAGCGAGGAGCTAATTCGCGATCTAGAGTTCACAACTAGCAACCATGGCAGCCACTTCATGTTTTGATGCATTAAATGTAACAAAGTGCGTATGGTAGGTTTGTTAGGATGTAGTAGGTTTGTTGTTGCTACCGAACGTAACCTGACAACGCGGGCAATATTCCTATTACTAACAAGGACTGGCCTCAAGCCACATCGTCTCTTATCAAGGAATCGACTTTCTATCCTACGTATCTTGATAATCAGAGCTATGATACGGGAGCAGTGGCTCATACCCGCGATGGACTCCCGGGAGCTAAGTCATTTCTGGAAAGTTTGAATGCGAAGTTTGCGTTTTATGGACCACAGCAAGCTCCTACTCGTATTCAGGTACAGTTGGTGCAATTACACCAAGATGTTTCGCAAGGAGTCACAACTAAACTTGCCACAGCATTTTGGCAATCTATCTCCAAGGCGTGGGGCTATTCTCCGCTGGAACAGGGGGACTACCGACTTCGTAAGAAGTACATGAAGGTCCTCAAGACAGTTCTAATTGACATGGAGTCTACAGAAGACCATGTCAATGCTCGTATGAAGCAGTTATATTTCAATTCTCAGTTGAATCGTGTATGTTATTACAAATGGGGATACAATACCGATACCGTCGATTTAGACGGCAGCGATCTCTTCGAGAATACCTATTCGTCAGAAGATGTTAGTTGTTTTGTACATCCGAGTGCCCGAGTATATATTTTAATAAAAGCGCTAACGCAGTACCCGTCAGTACCAGCTAACTAGTCAGTAGCGAATACAGCGTCCTATGATTTTAGAATCAGCACGACCCATCGTAGTTTTGATTAATAACGCACTGGTTAAGGGCGAAGCCTAAACGGCAGAGCCGTTTTGATTTTTTTTAATTTTTTTTTTAAAGCGAGCATTACAGGGCCAGGTCCCCTTGGCCCGCACCTTGTTGAATAAAGATACCAAAAACCGCTTGCCATTTATATTTGGCCCGCCGCAGGCGAACAGGCGCGAAGCGCCTGCAACACAGCGCAGCGTAACAAACCTACTTCATCCTTTGTCATTTACATTTTTTTCGGTTACATTTTTTTCGTCTTTGCATAATCACTCTATTCATTGTCATCGTTGCTAGACTGTCGCAGCCCGGTTCATGGGCTAGTTCAGCTCAGTTCGGCGCTGAACTGAATTCAGTTTAGTCGGTTCATTAGCCGTTAAGTAGTTCAGTTCAAATTGAACTACAGTTCAGTTCATTCGGAACTTAATTCATACTGACCCGCGCTTGAATTTAGTTCAATTTGAATTGAACTTTGAGATTCGGAGTTCAGCACAACCCTCGAAAAAACCATTGTTGTGCGGAACAGAGTTCCGTTTGGGTCTCTTCCGACGGAACACCGGAATTCCGTATACTTCCGTTCCGCCGGAATACCTATCGGAAAGGGCCGGAAGTCCCCTCCCCGGAAGAAAAGGCTAAATCCGTAGAGAAAATCACAATTACGCATTTTCTGTGGAATTTAACAAGGTACGAAGTTACGAACAAGTACTATATAATATATTGCATGTAAATTACATAATGCTTGTGTACTAATACTTGAATTTAAAAAAGAATACAATTACTGTCGTACAAGTACGGATAATACTTTCATTAGTAGCTCGTAAGATTTTTTGAACAAGATGACGGTGTGGATCCATGAAGTTTAAGCAAGCCACATCCCCTGGACGATCTCGAGAGCAAACCACATCCCATGGACGCTCCCGACCGAATACGGCGGACCTCCAACCGGAAGTCCCGCCCCTTACTAGCCCCCGCCTCAAGCATGAACTCTTTAAGCATGTGGACAATCCAATCGAGGAGTTGAGTGACATACCAAGAGCACGGGCACCGGGGGATATGGTCCACAAACATGGCAGCTCTGGAGCGCTCACCCGACATAGAGGTGCCCGATACCGTCAACGAATATCAAGACCCACGAGACTCTAAGGGAGCCTCATTGCACCGAGGACACTTCCGAACATGAGAGGCGCGCTCCGTAGTGAGGCCAAGCACCCGGTGCGATGCCATCGTATAACAATCGGATGACACCTTGAAATTGGACTAATGTGAATAAGGGAAAAAGAGAGCCAAAGCCCCGCGACCCGTACCCAAAATCACCATCATATAGGCATGTGGGGAAAGTCTGCAAAACGCCAAGATGTTAAGGTAGGCCCGGGCACGAAGAATGCGCGAAATTTTCCGTTGAATGTAGCCCCCGGAAACTCCCGAGCGAGTGAGAGCATAAGGAGTTGGAAGTTGTAGGCAAGTCAATTGGGTAGCGGGCGCCACAACATTGTTAATCAAAGATACCACCAACTCGATATCGGGCCTAGCATAATCGGAAAGGTCTTGATTTAGTGTGTTAGTCAACACCACGATATCCGATTCCGAAAACCCGTGCATAGTGGAGATCGTATCATACGAACAGCGCAATTGGACCGCCCACGGTAAAGTAGAAGTGGCAACATTCAATAGTTCCTGTCAGATAAAACCGTACATATAAGACCTAGCGACTCGGACTCGTAATCGGTGATCAAGTTGGCGAGGATCGCAGTGAATGAAGCATAGTGAGCAGGTTCACCGTCGAGGTCGATGGCCGGTACATTAAGCCCCCCAAACTCCGCTGTGAGGGACAGCTTGCGCTTAGCACAATTCAGTTGATCGAGCGTTTGCACATCCTGAGAAACGCCCAAGATTTTGAAAACTGCAGTACGGACGGCCCTATCTACCGCAGCAAGGTACGGTCGGTAGATATCACGGGGGAAGTGCGGAGCAAATACCTATAGCGGCGTACCGCACACATGATCATCAAGCGAAAAGCAGCATGTGTTCCTCCGAATGAAGCCCGACATAGCAAAGCAAACGTTCTTGTCCAAGAGGAGCTCGTGAGCCTCTACCCGGTCGCACTCGCTTGAAAATATGCCGCGGCATCGGGAATGTTTCCCGCGGTCCCGCCAAGTAGCGGTTAGCCCACTTACGTCATGCCGAAACATCAAAATCGCGGACATATTCCCATCGCCAGCCATGAACATGGGAGACTCACAAGCGAGGTGCTTTTCTCAAGACATATTAAGTACGTTGAAACTCGTGACAAACAAGCTCGAATGTGATCTCAAAAACTGTCGAAAAAGGCACGCGTTATCCGTTAGCGAGTCGAATTGGTGTCTTAATCTTGGACTTGCGAGTCGGAAGGGATAATAAACGTCGCACGAAGTCCTATGACATAAAGTCAAGTGTCGCAGCGCAACTTACCAATCCGGAAACTTGATGTTTGCCATCATGAGACTTCACATTCAACTCGGTTCGAATCAGCCGGCGAGCTTCGGTAAGGTCCGTCAACGCATTAGCGTTCGGGAAAAACTGTCGTAGCGTAGCGATGGACTCCGTAGGATCGTTTGATGGTACATGTTTCGACGTGGGTCCATCAAGAATTGTAGGTGGGGCTGAATCATAGAAATCATAATTCACATCGACCTACCACAACTGAAGTGGCCATGGAGCAAGCGCCACGACCTCTATTTGGTCGGGTCTGCCATTGACTGGCGAGGAAATAAGAGGAATAGAGGTGTCCTAAGTGGGAATTCTTGGTGCAATCTCAAGTATCGAGAGAGGTCGTTGAACTTAGCTCGTTTAGGAAGAATAAACACAGCCATCGTAGATGTCGGATATGTACGCTTACAACTATCGAAATGACGGTCAATATGTTTTGCTAATTCCCAAGGTGGATTGCAGAATACGCGCTCTCCACTCAAGTCTCTATACACAGTCACTCGGCAAACAATGAGGTAAGTTACCATGCGAGTTAAGACCCTCGGCATTTGCACAGCCCCCCAAAGTCAAGTTGAATCATGCGTGCGGAGGCTCGAAAACACAGTAGATTAATTTCCAATATATGAAACGTCGGGTTGTTACATGTCTAAGACTGTCTTTCTACTTGCTCTGACGACGACGGCCAGCTACTAGCTTCGTAGGTGTCGCAATTGTAGTCGATGGAGGTGTTGAAGTCAAATCAAGCACCAATGTCGCTAGCACTGTATAGGGACGGCAAGAAGGTGTAGCTATATGCTCAAGATCGTCCGAAGAGCAGCAATGCCACCATCAAAATTTCTGCTTGTTAGGCATGTCGACCGAGTCCTCGCCCTTCAGCTTCGGGCATTGGACGACACGGTGCCCCTTTTTGTGGCACTTAGAGCAAAGCCCCTGATAGGCGTGCCGCTTACGCTAAAGAGGGGTCAAAGTTCCTTAGGTGGCATTGAAATCAATTCGGCTAGAGTTCGAAGAAGGTCGTCCGTTGCCTCCTCGATTGCCACGACCACGTCCTCGACCAAACCTTTCGCCACGTTGACGATTCTTGTTGCCCTTGGGTACATGGTCGTCGAGAGGGCGTTTTTTGGAGGGTCGACTGCCTTCAAGATTGTTAAATGGGGTAGGTGCGCTCCTCACACGGCCCAAATGAGGCAAATCGGTCACGAGGTCGTTCAAGAAGTTTTGTAACTCATATTGAAGTATGTTGTAGCCTTTGTGGTGGAGCGATGGGACTTGGCCTCCGTCTGCAATTGGAAATTCGCCAATCCGTTTATGAAGCGAACGCACTTGAAGTCGTCCGTAAGAAGTTGTCTAGACCTCCGTAAGAAGTCGTTGAACTGTTGATGAGGGTAGTCGGCGAAATTTAAGGAACCTACTGTGGGACGTCACGAGTTGCCTTAACCGTTATTTCCCAATGCCAAGAGAAGCTAGTGGGTTATCATGCGTTAGCATTTAGGATGGGAATGATGCTAACATGCTTGCCCCCATGCCTATAAATCGGCGTAATAAGCGAAAGCGCATATTATATGAAGTTACTTTTTATGGAGAGTGGGTAATTATGTGGATTCTCGAAAATAGACTTTTCCAGCGAGTATAACGCAATTATGTGCTCGGTGATACCTACCACTTGCAAGCACTTGATTGCACAACCCCGCATAGATGGAGTGGGTGGGAGAGTCCTAAAATAGGAACACCGGTACATCGTACGTGCACTCGGGTTCTAGCACATATTGTAAATTATTTTTAAAGAAAATACATTTTTATTTGCACAGCCCCGTACATCTTGCTATGTTTGAGTATCTAGGAAAAGGGCCGCCGGCCCTAGCCCGCACTCTATTACCCACACGGCATATGCAGGAGTGCTTTGACACGACAATCGGCGAGTAGTAAGAGCAGTACTTGCTGTAAACGATTTCACTTAAATCGTGGCGGCTTTACAATTTTATCGTTGGTTTTGTAAGGTTAATTCAAAACGGGAATCTCTACATCCATCAGCATAGTTTTACGTCAAGGGAATCGGCAGACTCCGCAAATCAGAGTAACACCGAACCAATGCGCGAAGACTATGGAGTCTCTCTTATTAATAGAACATACATGGAAGAGGAAAAGGTCGGCCTCTCGCGCTTTTCTCGTCAAGCGCTTTGCGTCTATCACTCCGTGGAACGAGAATTATACAATACAAGTGGCCCGCAGTTCTTTTGCTTGTCTTTCTTTGTATTTTTGTAATCATGGATATACAAACTTATGTCTCTCACCATGTATTTTTGTAATCATTCAGATAATCCATGGAGGCCCATGTCGTGCTACTTATTTTTCACACACACACACACACACACACACACACACACACACACACACACACACACACACACACACACACACACACACACACACACACACACACACACACACACACATCCCTCTCATTCTGTATTTTTTGTAATCATGCACACACACCCTGTCTGTCTCACTCTGTATTTTTGTAAGCACAGAAAGACTGCTCCTGTACCCATCGTTTTTTTTTTTTTTTTGCGCCCCCGGGATATGGGACTCGCAGGGAAACCCTAAACACCGGCACCCTCTACAGGCGGCGTTTTGCAAGCATGACTGAGAGCAGAAGTTCGAAACAAACCTCAACTAAACATCGATCATGCTCCCGGGTAGGCGACGCTCGTGTGAGTGCATTACGTACCATTGTACGAGAACCGTACCGTACTGCGCTAACCCCACACGAGGCCAGTACGGTACCCATCGTAGCGATGCCCAGTAAAGAAGGACGTAGTCGCTATCCCAATCCAAATAGGTTCGCTATACACCAAGTCGATATTTTTTGTCAGATTGATTTGAATCTAGAGGTTTGCATATCCAATTCCATGTGTACGGGACAGTAACTCTAGCGGTTACTGTTACCGTTAATATCGGCGCGTCTCACCTGCAGGGCAACCACCTTGCCCGACCAAAAAAGACGCAGCCAACGACCAACGACTTCCCCAACGGTCAGCTCTAGCTAGCCCGAGCCTTATAAGCCGTAGCTAGCCACGAGCCTAGGCACTCTCTGCTTTCGCGCTCAGCCAATCTAGGCTTCGCGCGAATGCACTCTCGACTCTCGTAGTCGAGCAGGGTGTCAGTTTACCATCGTCCCATGCGCACTCGAGCGTCACGCGACACCTCCTCTCGTTCAGCTACGCAGTTCCACACCATGCAGCCTGAGCAGTTTACCTCTGTCGAAGCGGCCGCCCCTCACGCTACCTCACTCGAGCAACGCACAGCCGAACAGATTCGTACGGCAGTTTTAGCATCGGAACAACGGATTACTGAGCAGTTTTTGGCGGCTAACGCTGCCTTACTCGCCCAGCTCCAGCAAACGACAGCTACACCTGCTACTACTTATCGACAACAGTCCATTTCCGCCGACGCAACAGCGACGGAGGGTGGTAAGGCGGCCCCTGAGCCACCTGTCGACATGCTTGACGACGAATCCGACCCCTCCGCATCCGATTTCGTCGACTTCGCCTACTACGGCGAGGTCATCCCGGCCGGCCTCGAACGTCCCCCTCGCGACGTCGAGGAGCCACGTCTGTGGACCCTCACGGACGACACCGCCCGAGCTCTAAGCGACAAACGCACCCAATCAGCCTACGACGAGTACCTACACATCGGGTGCTATGCCTTCTTCGACAGTTGCGCCAACGCGGCAATTGGCGAGGCTTTGGACACGCTGTCGCACGGCCCACCTCTACCGACAGAGCAGGCGGCAGCGATTGCCCTCATCCGAGCGGGTCATCGCACCCACACAGCGACGCAGGAGGCCGCCCGTACTCGATTGGGCTTCCTCCGCCTCACCAAGGGCGGACAAACGAGCACAGATACGGACCGCGTCTTTGCCGAATTGGTCTACGAGCGTTTCTGCCGCCCACGCCCTATCCGGGGTCTCCGGCCCATTGGACGCGCTACGCCAAGCGTTCGTCGACCGCACGGTGGAGGTCAGCATACACGCCGCCAGCAAGGCCACCGCCGGCGCCGCTTTCGCGAAAGTCACGCCGGACAAGCCCACAGGCCCCGACGCTCGAGCCCGCAAAGCCGCCGCCGACAAACGCAAGGCCACTGCAGCAGCAGCAGCCGCAGCACGCGCCACCCCCCCCCTCCAAGCCGACCGACCCGGCTAAACCCCCAAGCAAGAAATGATGGTGTGGCCCGCCGCGCCGATTCCTGCTCCCCGACATCTTCCTTCATGCGCCACCGCGTACGTCGAAAATGGCGGGAGTGGGAGCGCATCGGCGCGAGCGGCCAAGTCCTAAGTTGGATCCGCCACGGCGTACGCGTGAAGTTCAAGCACGGCATACGTCCCAAACCATTCAACCACGGCATCTCTATGCTAGACGCAACACCCGACCAACTCGAGTTTCTCAACTCGGAACTCCCACGAATCGAGGCTTGCGGTGCGTGGGAGCGATCGACCAATCCTCGCTACGTTTCCCGGATGTTTTTGGTGCCCAAACCCGGATGCAATCAATGGCGCTTGATTATCGACCTTCGAGAACTCAACCGCTACTGCTCAACCTTCAACATGACTTGCGAGACACTCAAGCACCTACGCCATCTATCTCGACCGGGGGACTACTTCGTCTCACTCGACCTCGCCGATGGGTACTACACTCTTGGCATCCGGGAGGAAGACCGAGATTACTTCACGGTCAACTACCGCGGCACCCTATGGCGCCTCGCGTGCCTCTCCATGGGATGGTCGGGCTCCGCTTACTACTTTTGCAAGCTCACGCAAGTGTTTACGAACCACCTGCGCCGCCCACCACCGCCAGCGCCCGCATCTACACCGACCGGCCCACGCCGACCGTCCAAACGCTTCCTCCGGAACGCGCGGTGGCGAGGTACACGACACCTCCATCCCCTACATGGACGACTTCCTCTTCTTGGCGGATTCTTACGACGACGCGTTACTACTTCGACAGCGCGTCCAAGCCCTGCTAGACAGCCTCGGCTTACAACGCAACCCCAAGAAAGGTGTGTGGACGCCAACGCAAGTCGGCGACCACTTGGGCTTAACGGTAGATTTGCAACGCGGCGAGTTTTGCGCTCCACCCGCAAAACTGCAACACCTCGCGCAACACGCCTCGTCCTTACTCGGGCGAGCAGCGTCAAACGCTCCATGGCTGCCCACAAGCCAATTAGCAGCCTTCGCGGGAAAAGCGCAGTTTCTCTACCTCGCCATCGCGCCCGCGCGATTCTTTTTGCGCGAGCTCCACAACGTCTTGGCTACACGAACTGGTTGGGGGAGACGCGTGCGCCTCACCCACCAACTTCGACGCGACCTCGAGTGGTGGCGTACGGTGCCCACCCAACACAACGGCCGGTCAATCTACAAGCCCATCGAGACCGCCTATTTGCACGCCGACTCGAGCGACTACGGATGGGGAGCCGTCCTAAACGAGGACGCCAATTACCAAGCCCGCGGTTTTTGGAGCGCACCCGACACATTACGTGGAAGGAGCTTCTAGCGGTTCGACACGCGGTCGGATATTTTTTACCGCAACTCCGAGGACGACAAGTCCTCCTCCACGAGGACAACACTGCCGTGGTCGCCGCCCTAACCAAGCTAACGTCCCGGTCGCCCGTCATGATGTCCGAGCTACGGCGCTTGTGGTTCCTCCTCGACACCAACGACATCCACATCCGCCCACGCTACATCCGGTTGGCCGCCAACGTCTGGGCCGACACGCTAAGCCGCGAGATGGACTCCGAAGACTGGCAGCTAAACCCACGGATTTTCGACCACTCGCAGAACCGGTGGGGCCCACATACGATCGACCGTTTTGCGTCCATGCTCAACGCGCAACTGCCACGCTTCAACGCCAGCTGGCGCGACCCCCTGTGCGAGGACATCGACTGCATGCACCTCCCCGACGCTGCGTGGAGACGCGAAAACAACTACTGCAACCCACCGTGGTCTGCCCTCCCGGCTCTCGCCGCAAAACTAGCGCAAGCACAAGCCGCGGCGACGGTCATCGCCCCCTACTGGCGAAACAAAACGTGGTACCACGCGTTCGCCCGCTTGGCAACCGAGACCGTGCACTTCCCAGCGTCCCTCGACCTGTTCTTTCCCGGCAGGCTGGGCAAGCGCGAAGGGGTCGAACCTCCCGCGTGGAGCATCGTGGCCTTTCGGCTCTCACCCCCTCTTGGCTCTACATTCGCCGCGGAGCGATTGGCCGAGCGTTACGCCCGGACCGATTAAATGCGCATGTACAGCGCGTTCCCCCTCTGCGTACAGGACCGCCGCGCTACGGCCTACGCCGTGAAGCAGCACCGGCGTCTTGGTCTTCCGATCTATCTGAAACTTTTCAAGACCTCCTAGGATCGGACAAGCTCGGGGTTACGGCGGTCACCCTACTCAGCAACTCGCTAGCGCCCTCTACGTACGCGAGCTACCACAGCGCAATATGACAGTTTTTAATTTTTTGTGCATAGGAAAATATCGCTCCGCTACAGGCTACACCGGCCACAATGGTACGCTACACGGCGTGGCTGGCCCTGCTAGGAACGGTCGCGGCCAGCTCGCTTTAACCCTACTTTTCAGCGGTTAACAAGTTCTTCCGCGACCACCAGCGCCAACCTATTGCCGTGGGCGACCTCCTAGCGGACGCTCGCCGTGGCCTCGAAATGCTACAACACCGCCTACTCCCTACCGCCGCGCGCCTCCCGCTACCCGCACCGGTCGCCCTTGACATCTTACACGCCGCCGACGCTCTACACGGTACCTTCGCGTGGACACCTGCTACCCTTCCCCAGGTGCAACGTTTCAGAGCTTGCTTAGCGGTTTGCGTCAATTATATATTTTTCTGCCGCGCCGAAACTGGCGCCCGCTGCCAAACCGGCGACCTAATTGTCGACAGGCCTTCCCAACAAATCTGTCTTTTCGTGCGCAAATCTAAGGGCGACCCGCGCCGCGCCAACAGCGACAAGCTCGTCATCGCTGTCCCCATAGCGGCCAACCCAGTCCTAGCCGACATGCAAGACTATTACACGCTGTTGTAAGTAATACCGTATACGTATTAGTTGCAGATAGCTACTGTAAGCTACTCTAGATATGATTAGTACATGTCTAGATCGGACATACCGATAAACTGTTTGACTCGGTACAGAGCTGTCGCTAGGCTACAACTCTCTCACTTCTGTTGTCCCGACACCACGCCTGTAGGTTGGTTGTCGCTGTAACTGTTCCGTTTGCGGGACTGTGACTGTAACTACGTTTGCGTACGTTATCTTCCACACTAACTGTGTTTGCATGGTTCAATAGGTTATGGGCCCCCGCCTCACGTCACTCACGCGCGACAACCTGGTTCGGCGAGCTGCGATCGACAGCTCTCCCGCATAAGGCAAGTTTCTTTAGACTCCTAGTACTTTCAACCTATAGTCGGCGGTATCGCCAGTATAACCTGCGATTTTAAAACCCGCCACCACCCCTCTTAAGTCAGCCACCCGACGGAGATAGCCAGCCACCCACACCGACGCACTCGTCGTGTGTGGACAGGGTGCACACAAGTCCAAGCTGGAGAACGGGGGGGTGCACTGTCGGGTGAATACGCATCCACAGGTTGCACGCCAGCCGTAGCTTACCTTTTTTTTTTTTTTTTATCTTAGCGACTCGGCCACCAGCGCAGCGCTCCACCTGTCCTGGCCTTGGCCTTGACTTGTGCCCCACACTGGGTGGAGGATACAGAAAAGGTGCTCTGAGACACCCCGGGGCTACAGGCCGAGGGGTCGGCGGGCATCAGGCCGTCTCTTTGCATACCGCTGTTAGGCACGAGTCCGGCTAGCGGTTTTTACCGCAGCCTGCTTTTTATCCAACTCTTTCTTTTTCGCCCTCTGTCGAAATGGCGCAGAAAACCCCGCATGTTTCACCTGTTGCTTCCCCTTACCCAGGCTCTCAGCAGAGCACTGTCGATCACCCCCCGGACACTCTCGCACTGCTCGTTGCACAAGTGGCGCACTTAATAGCTCGTCTCGACTCGCAGTCGGCCGAGGGTGCTGTTGCTGCTGCGGGTGCTAATCCGCGCCCCCCTGTAGCTCAGCGCCGCCACGATGCTCACATCGAACCCGACCGGGACAGCCACGACGGCCACACCCTCCACCTGCTTGACCATCCCCACCCTGGTTTCGTACCCCCGGACGCAGAAACAGTCTTTGCTGCTGCTACCCCTACAGCTCATGTTGGCGACCCCACAGTCGCACATCGCCGTCACGATGCGCCCCGCGAGCCCTCGCGTGCCGACGCGCACCACGACCCCTCGCGTCACGCCATCCGGGTTGATCACCTCCCACCACCTCCCCCCTTCCCACCCAGCATGATATTCCCGTCAACACCCCGGCCCTCATATCCCGGAGGCGCCCTCTCACCTCGCCCCCCCCTACCGTGACCACCCGCACTCGTACGGCCCACCGCGTCCCATGGCGGGCCGCTCTCCCTTTCCCGGTGGTCCACCTCCTCCCTTTCATGGCCGGCACTCTCCCCCAGTCCAACATGGCGACCCCGCCACCCGTGGTCGTCGTCGCCCCACTATTGACCCGGTGGTCATCAACCGGGCGGCACACGAAGCCCCCGGCTTCGACAAGGACGCCCTCAACCGGTCCATGAAGATGTCGGTCCCCGTCATGTGCCCGACCACGGACTTTAAGCAATGGAAGAGGACCTTCCTTAATTTCCTCTCCATCAAGGCCGCATACCTCATTCCTCAGCTGGCCATCCGCGACTCCGGCGTCTGGCTCGACGAACAAGCGCAACACTACGCCTACACGCTGCTTCTCCATGCAGCGAGCGCGAATAAGCGCGCTGACCAAGCGATGAAATGCGTTTCTCCAGCACGCCCTGACTGCGCCGCTGCCGCGTGGGACATCCTTTGTGAACGCCTCGATTGTCAGTCCTTTGCTCGCTCCTTGTCCCTCCTGGACAACCTGACGGTCAGACAACGCCATGGTCAGTCACTCAGTGACTATGTCCACTACATGCGCCAGACCTTTGACGACTACAACGACACATGCCAATTGGTTGATGGCTCCGTTGCCATCCACCCCCACCACCTCGGTCTCCTCATGCTGCGCGGTATCTCCAGTAGCGGCCCACACGGTCAGGCGAAGCAATGCGTCATCAACGCCTTTGACACGGAGTACATCATGTCGGCTGATGAAGTGATGGCCAGCATTCTCCACCTTGCGCACAACATGGACGACGACCTTGCTCCGGACACACCCGCTCCATCCATATCACCCCCTCCCATCTCCGCGTTCGTCGCTGCGGGCCGCGGCTCGCACAGCGGTCGAGGCCCACCACACCGTAACCCTCGCGGCCATCGACCCAACAAGTGTGGCGTGTGTGGCAGCCTCAACCATCTCATGTCCGCCTGCACTGCCACGGATGACGCTATCCTTAAGTGGAATCTCGCCAAGCGTAGGCTGACAGTCCAGAAGTACGGCGGCGCCGACGGCACCCCCTATGCTCACGCTGCGCTGCTAAGCGACGTCCCTGCCGATGACGCCCCCGCCGATGACACCGACTGCCCACCCACCCTCGAGGACTGCGTTGATGACTACGCTGACGATGAGGTGAGTGTCCCATTCAGCTCTGTGGCATTCTCCTCTTCCCTCGCCCCGGGTCGTAACCTGTCAAAGTTTTGGGTCGTTGATTCCGCCTGCTCGATTAACCTCACTGCGTTCCGAGATGACTTCGTGAAATTCACGCCCCCCTCCGCTCCCTCTCGCGTGGGCGGTGTCGGCGTTGACGTTAAGGGCAGTGGCTCAGTGCGACTTTCTGTCAGACTTGCCTCTGGCCATCTCATTCACCGCACTGTCTATGCACTCTACACCCTTGACCTATCATCTCGCTCCGCACAGCGTATCGGCAGACTACTTAGTGTCAGCTGGATGCAAACTCACAGCGGCTGTGAATTCATATTCCCCTCCAACTCTGACACTGGTTTGCTTTTGGTACCCACAGGAATGGGTGTGCTAGAACCGTCCGGAAACGGTCTCTACCTCCTTCCCCACCAGCCAAACCTGCCTTCAAGCCCATCCGCACCGGCAGCACTTGACCCCTCCCCTCAGGTTGCCCTTACTGCCCAGTGTGATCCCGTCCTATGGCACCGTCGATATGGCCACCTCAACATGCAAAGCCTTCAGGCCCAGCATACTCACGGTGTCCCGACTAGCCCTGTGTTAACTACCGTTGTAACCAAAGTTTCTTGCGACTCTTGCTTACTTCACAAAGCCACAGCTGCACCACGCAACACAGCCGCCTGCGCGAAGCCATCCCACCCCCTCCTCAACCTCTCCGCGGACCTATGGGGCCCGGTCAATGTCCCCTCCCCACATGGCCTCCGTTATTGCTTGCTCGTCATCGACCACCACACCAACTACATGTGGGTGCGGTTCCTTAAGTCTAAAGACGACGCATGTTCGGAATTGGAAACCATCCTCTTGGACATCAAACACATGCATGCCCGCCATCACTCCCAGACGGGCGCGTTCGCACCGGTCCTCAAGTTTGACTCAGACTCTGTGTTTGAAGCTGCTGTCACTCGCCGAATGTGCGCACACCTCGGCGTCGGGGTGCATTTCTCTGCCCCATACGCCCACCACATGCTCGGCAAGGCCGAACGTCCCTGGCGCACTATCCGGGACAATGCATCGGCGATGCTCCACAACATGGCCGTTCCCAACTCCATGTGGTCGTGCGCTGTCAGCACTGTTGTGTACCTTCGCAACCGCACGTACAATCGCTCGGTCGGACCTACTGGGGGCGTCCCCCTCACACTCCTTACGTCGTCGGTGCCCAACGCCTCCAAGTTCCGCGTCTTCGGCTGCGCCGTTTTCGCCAAGGTCCCCGACAAACAACGTCGGAAACTCAGTGAAAAAGCATTTCGCGGCGTCATGGTGGGCTATCCCCCTGACGCACAAGGGTATCGTGTCTACAATCCGGAAACGCGTCGTATCACCACCTCCGTACATGTTGTTTTTCAGGAAGACACCCCAGGCTTCGACACTCAACCCTCCGTCGACTCAACTATCACCGACTCTTCGGACGACGTACCCGCAGACTCACCCATGTCCCACCCCATTGACCTCACAGTTCCCACACCCCTACCCCCCCCGGCAGCCTCTCGCCATACTCGGCTCCGCTCCCACCCCGTTCGCTACGGCGATATGGTTGCCCACTTGTCCGACTACCCACCAACCCTCGTAACGGCGTGTTGTGATCCTGAACAACGCCAAGCTCAAGAGGACATCTTTGAGCATCCTCACGTCCCCGACCTTGTCACTTGTCCCCCACACACACCTGCCGGCACGTCCCCTACTGCCATCGCCCTCCTCTCCGCCCGAGAGTGTGTGGAACCAAAATCCTACCGGGCTGCCCTGGACAGCGCCCAAGCCCCCCAATGGCAAGCCGCTATGCAACAGGAGTATTCCTCCCTCATCAGCAACGGCACGTGGGACCTTGTGGACCTCCCCCCCGGCCGCATGGTCGTTAACAACATGTGGATCTTCAAAGTCAAATCGGATACAGCCGGCGACGTCTCCCGCTTCAAAGCGCGGTTCGTCGCCAAGGGGTGCAGTCAACGCGCTGGACTGGACTACACGGAGACCTTCTCCCCGGTCATCCGCATGGCCAGCCTGCGTCTCTTCCGAACCATCGCAGCCGCCCGCGACCTTGAACTCTGCCAGCTTGACATCGACACAACGTTTCTCTACGCCCCCATCCGGGAGGATGTGTACATCCGCCAGCCCCTCGGCTTCACCGATGGAACGTCCAAGGTTTGCCACCTCAAGCGTTGCCTCTACGGCCTTAAGCAGTCCCCCCGCGAGTTCAACATGCTACTTCGTGCGTGGCTCGTCGACCATGGATGGCAACAATGCGTCTCCGACCCGTGCATCTACATCTTTCGCACCGGCCACGTCTTCGCCATGATCGCCCTGTACGTCGATGACATTCCCGCGGCCTGCAATGATGCCACCTGGCTCGCATCGTTCAAAGCCCAACTCGGAGCACGGTTCAAGATCAAGGACCTAGGCGATCTCTCCCAACTCCTCGGCATGCACATTACCCGCGATCGCTCCACGCGCACAATCTCGCTGGACCAGTCCAAGTACATGCGCGACATCCTCGCCAAGTACGGCATGTCCGACTCTAAGCCGTCGTCCCTTCCGATGGACCCGGGCTTCCTCGCCGGCCTTGCACACTTGCACTCGCCCTCTCTCACATGAGTGGCCAAGGACGTCTACCCTAGCCTCCTGGGCAGCCTCCAGTACGCCGCCGTTTGTACACGCCCCGATGTCTCCACGGCGTTGAGCATCCTCGGCTCTGCCCAAGCCTCGCCCACCGAGGCACACTTGCAGGCTCTGGAAAAGGTCCTCCGCTACCTCCATGGCACCATCGACATGCGCCTGACGTTGGGGGGGGGCCTGGACCACAGCCTCCAACTCACAGGCTTTGCCGACGCTGATTGGGCCAACGACAACAGCACCCGCAAGTCTCGCTCCGGCTATCTCTTCACCCTCGGACGCGGGCCAATCAGTTACAAGTCCAAACAACAGACTTGTGTGGCTCAATCCACGTGTGAAGCCGAGTACTACTCTGCGGCCGACGCCACCAAGGAGGGACTCCACCTCCGACAACTCCTGGGGGAAATCTTCAACTCCCCCATCACCGAAACCACCACCATCTAGGAGGACAACCAAAGCGCCATTGCATACTCCCTGAATGCCTTGGTCAGCGAGAAGACTAAGCACATCGGTCTGAAGTGGCACTTCCTCAAAGACCACGTGGAACAGGGAACCATCAAGTTGAGGTACCTCCCCACTGACCAGATGGTGGCTGACATGCTCACAAAACCCCTCCCGGGACCTGCACTAACAAGACACCGAAGTGCGATCCTTGGAGGACAAGACCCAATGCAACGCTTCATCCCGTAGCTACCTTCAGGGGGAGTGTTGTAAGTAATACCGTATACGTATTAGTTGCAGATAGCTACTGTAAGCTACTCTAGATATGATTAGTACATGTCTAGATCGGACATACCGATAAACTGTTTGACTCGGTACAGAGCTGTCGCTAGGCTACAGCTCTCTCACTTCTGTTGTCCCGACACCACGCCTGTAGGTTGGTTGTCGTTGTAACTGTTCCGTTTGCGGGACTGTAACTACGTTTGCGTACGTTATCTTCCACACTAACTGTGTTTGCATGGTTCAATACACGCAGCACCGCGTCACGTTCTGCTCCAAATTCTACAACCGGCCACCCCCAACCGCCTTCTAGAGCTTCTCACCTGCTGAACCCTCCGCCGCTTGGGGTGCCGCTCCCACCATCTCCGCCTGGCTCGCCCTCTCCCTCCTCACAGTCAACACGGCCGCGCCCCCCGGTTTTAAGTGGACATCGCACAGCCTCCGGAAAGGCGCGGCGTCCGCTGCCAGCTGCGTCGGCGCGCCCCTACCCGTAATCAAATACATGGGTGGCTGGGCCAAGAATAGCTCCGTGACCGAAGGAAAATACATTGACCCAACCATGACCCCAACACATGCTGCTTGGCGGTTTTTCGGCTGGCTCACTCCACCCCCCCCGCAACACTAATTTTGGCTGTGCAAGCCTTTGGCTTTAGGTTACTGACAAAACGTGCCCTAGGGTAAATGGTCAGATTGATTTGAATCTCGAGGTTTGCATATCCAATTCCATGTGTACGGGACAGTAACTCTAGCGGTTACTGTTACCGTAAATATCGGCGCGTCTCACCTGCAGGGCAACCACCTTGCCCGACCAAAAAAGACGCAGCCAACGACCAACGACTTCCCCAACGGTCAGCTCTAGCTAGCCCGAGCCTTATAAGCCGTAGCTAGCCACGAGCCTAGGCACCCTCTGCTTTCGCGCTCAGCCAATCTAGGCTTCGCGCGAACCCACCCACCCATCCCTATAATCCTGCGCTAATCGGCCCCCAGGCCCTGCCTGTGGGTGTCTTTTGGCCAATTTGTAAACATGCTGACATCTTTGGCAAAACTTGCCCTAGGGTAAATTTCAAATAAAAAGATCGCATTTGTACTTTCAAAATTCAGTCGAGCTAATGATAAGTGGACACACACACACACACACACACACACACACACACACACACACACACACATACACACACAGATTTTTGCAAATTAATATAGTAGGACGTGTGTTGTACGGCAGTCGTGTGCAAAACAGTTGTAGTGGAAAGGCGTAGCCGCCTAACTAATACGGCGGCATGTGATTTGCGCGGCATGTTTTCGGCGCGTGTGATGAAGACCTTCCAGCGGTATGCGAACATGAAGTTTCAATCGCATGACATGAGCTGAGAAAAACACACGGGACGCAAATTTTGATGGTAACAGTTTTATTTATTGACGAGATACGATCATATGAGATAGCAACTAACATCGCTAATGAAAGGGAAAACATGAGTAGCCAGCATATAACATGAGGCTCCACGGCAATGCGATAATAGACGATGCACAATGTTGCACCGGCGATATGGATTGAGTCGACGACAATTACCCGCTCAACTCCCAACGTGCAGCGCGGCCCGGCGTGGACGACCAAAACAAATTCCTGTGGGCGCAAGGAATAGCAATATTTAAGGCAATCATGGAGATGAGATTGCGCTCTCCATAACAGTGGACAAGCCACACAACTCGTTCTCAGCCATTGCAGATCACATGGCCTTTATTCCTCAGTGCCATATGATGTTACCTTCAAGAGTTCAATGTACTCGGTTTTTTATATTTAACTCGGTCAAAATGTCTATCGGTATTTAACGCCGGCAATGTCTCGATTGCGGGTCGCGTCACTTGATAACTTTTGGTGCGTGGAGAGTGGTAAACCCCATCATGCTCCACTCGTGTTTACCTCACCAGGTGGAGAACGCCAATGTGCGAGCAAAGGAGTCGAGATATTGGGAGTGCTGGACACTTTTCGGAGTTTCCTTGACAGGCAGTGAGGCGCGCAGTTGTCTCTGGACCCTTCCGTTACGACAAGTACTTGTGTTTTCAGGTCGGGGCTTAGACCCAGTCATCTGCGGGCAAGCATTCCCAGCGACCCGCCTATCTGCATTGTGTGTGCCGCCGTTTCTCGGGAAATTGCAAGACCCCCGTCATTATTTGTAACTGCAGTCTCACATCAACTGTGGGTTGTGATTATATCGGACCTAGGGACTCCCTGAAGCTCTTCGACGCTTTTCGTAATATCAGGGGTGGCGCTCTTCGAACTGAGGAGACACCACACACCCTACAGGGAGCTTGGTCATTGCTGATGACACCCTTTAACCCCTTGCAATTATTTGGGTGTCAGGCGCTATACATACCATCACCAACATGTCAACTAATAATGACGGGAAAGTTAGCTTCCTACCGATGCATGGAAGTTTACAACCTTGTGGAGCGTCACCACACAATCGATACAACTAATAATACCTCAAAGTAATATCACACAATTGGCATACCAGATCCGTCGCCTCACGCACCTCAATTCCTTGCAAGCCGGACAACTCACGTTGTCCAGCACCAAACACAACATGTGTTCCAACACACAACGCGGAAAATGCCCTATTTCGTCGGCGAAAACAACAAACAACCGCGCGCTGTATGCCTCAATAAATCCTACACTGTCCATTTTTATCGTTGTGATGTTGTTCTGGACGAGCGCTCATTCCCGGTCGAGCGTGCGGCTGCCCAGTGGGATGGCCACCTGCTGACGAAGCATTGAGACTGATAACCGGCTTCTCCTGAGTATTGGGAGGGGCACGAGAGGTCTCGCCAGCTGCGACTGCGTCCACGGGTGTTGCCGCAGCTTGCGGGTGGTCCCCCGCCGGTGGCATTTGGTTGTGCTGCCCCGCCGGTGGCGGCGCAGTCGGCATATACAAAATCTGCAGCGGTTCAGCACATTTTAGTTTCAGTGACCACCATATTATGCTGCAATGCTTCCCTCCGCCATCCACAAAAGAGGAGGTTGAGCACGCACGAGCATGCAAAAAGGGCAGACAGGACGTAGCCTTATAATGTCGAAAGTGTCATTCACGGGCAGATGCCTTCAGCGTCAAAAAACCATCGATTCGTGTATTGTTGAAATGCGGTAAAATGCATTAAAAACAGTCGTGCACATTTACACCATAGTGAAAACAACCACACTCATCTCACACTGCTGAATTATGCCTTCTGCTGAATTTCATTTTCTTGTTTTGGTACTTCTGTGTGTACAGTTTTTCTAACCAGGTCTGTTAGACGATAATACTGTATATACGACCCATCGCAGAGTACTTACAAGATAAAAGGCAATCACAAACAAAGCACATTGACAAAGCTACCCACTAGCCCCGCGGATCTGCAGGGGGGAAGGATGCCACCGCAGCGCAGCATTTGAGACGAAATCTATCCCTTCACCAATGACGATACTGAAGTGCTTTCATCCAGACGCGTCTTTTGAGCTATAACGTCGAATTTGTTGTGCCCAATCCAATGGACATGACAATATGGGGTATACAGACACACACACACGCACACACACACACACACACACGCGCGCGCGCGCGCACACGCCCACACACACACAAATACAGTCTAACAAATTGGCATGCTAGGATATTAAGTCCATGGGCTCCTGAGAATTGGGTCCTCAAAGTAATGCCCCTTCTCTCCCATTGTACCCACTGTCAATACCATACCATACCATACCCTGCTACTGGAAACACTAAAAAAAGTATCCACAAACGCGGGTGACAATCAGGCGACGCAAACGATGTACTAACAAGATATCAATCGAGGGACACAGGCGTGCTGTTTATACAGACGTGGGCATCGCCAATATCAGTTTATCATGATCGATGCAGTCTCATGAATCTGGGGCAGTGCACATATTTGAGTGCATATAATATACAGGTGGGAGTGCGTTTTTGGGGGAAATACCTGCTCCAATCCAAGCTCGTGCGAATTTATGTCATCTTGTCCCCTCGCGACAGGCGGCGGCGTACGGGTTGGAAACTGTGCCTCCACGGCACCAGATGCAACGCTGTCGGTGGCGACATCGGTGGTATGGGGGTCAGACGCCGAAGCAGTCTCGACGGCTACCTCTGCATTTAAGTCGCCAGAGAATACGGAAACGGGTCCGTCTGTTTTGGGAGGCCCGATGGGCTGCTCATCCGCCGTGACGGGCACGACACCAGCTGCGAGGGGCCCGGGTTCTGAGGTAACGGTACCGGTAGCCTTCTCGTCAGGTACGGGTAGCGTATCCCCGGACTGCAACCGCGCGTGCAGTTCCGGGTCGAAATGCGGGCTGTTGCGCGCCAGCTTCCCAACCACCTCGTCTTCCCAGTCTTTCGCGCTAGCCTTGTGTACATAAGACCGCGCCTGCGCTTCCGTGAACCCCAGCGTCAGCCAGTACATCGCGTGCGAAGGGTTGTTGGGGTAGTCGCTCTTTGACACCGTTACGGCCTCTCTCGCGACGGAATTGGAGTCTGCTGCGCCGTTGCCACTCGGCACTCTGCCCCGCAGCCAGAGCAGCCCCGCCGTCTGCGCCGCGCGTAATAATTCCGGCAGACTCCTGTACCCAAGCGCCGCGTAACCGCCGCAACTCGTCTGAATGTGACGCCCCAGTTCGGTAAAGGGCGACTTGACGGAGGACGAGGGATGGGCGGCCCAAAACTGGATGATGGCCGCTCTGCACTTGACTGGGAGGCGGGTAACATACCTAGTGTAACTTCCGTCGAGTCGCTGCAACGGCTGTGATGACGCAGGGGCCTCGACTCCGTCTGCGGTTGACGACCCTTCAGAGGATAGCGGCGGGTCAGTGGCGACCTGAATTATCCATCCAATGTGCACAAACAAAGTCAAAAGCCCTGGGATGCACACAAGTCGCGAACACATTCCTTCTGGTGAATCGTAGAGTAAGGTGTTAGTCATGGATCAAGGTATAAATCGTGGGATTGCCAAAGAATGTGGACAGTCGGGACACGGGTGACGAGGGTAGTGACTGGCTATCGACTGACTGGGTCGCTATCACTGGTGTCGTTAGTTCAAAGTAGCGGTGCACACATGATCAAGGACCAGATTAGTCGATGCAAACGCGCTAGCTACAACACGACACATGACACGACGAACATAATTCCAGTGACCCTGCGCTCAAGGAGCCTTTCGCACCCGTTGTTGGGCTGTTGGGATACTCAGCACTTTTTACTTCGCGGTTGGTATCAACAAATCGAAGACGGTGCAGCTTGGACGGACAATTACGAATTTCAACAGACAATCGTCCAAAACAGTGTTTTTAAGGCTTCACTCAATTCATTATTCGGCAGGTGGAAGTCAATTCCGATCATCAGGAAGAACAAAAAGTGACCGAGGGAATGACATTTAACATTGGGAATTTCCTAAAATACAATATACTTGTTTCTCAATAAACCCAAGAAAATCCGATATTTCGAGAGAGAAAAAAAAGTACCTTAATCCATATTTTATTGTGCTTCAGTCAAATACAATTTTCACAATTTGGACTTACACCTATTCACATGCTCGAACACCATTTGGACAAGAACTGGTGCCCCTCCTCCCCCTGCCCAACGTACCCAGTGTGAAATCAAACGGGTTGGCATCCACCAACTGCTAAAGACAGCATTGGACAAATAACCTACAAACGCTAGGGAAAGTGACAGTCAGGCGACGAAAAACATTGAAAAAAGTTCAGTATGATGACATCAATCAATAGGTGCGGACGTGCTGTTAATCCCAAAGTTCACAATGCTAACAATGGTGAATTGCGTAATTCACCCAATGTCTGGAATTTGGGCCAACGCAGAGATGGGAGTGCTTCAAGGGGGGGGGGGGGGGGGGGGGGGGGGGGGGGGGGGAACCTGCTCCAATCCAAGCTCCTGTGGGCAGCCGTTGGTGTCACCGTGACTGCGTTTGATCTGTAGTAGCGTGTGGGATGGGCACTCATGCTGGACCTCATAGGCACCAGACACAGCGCTGCCGGCGGCGTTATCGGTGGTAGGGAGGTCAGATGCCAAAGTCGTCTCGGCGGCTACCTCAGTATTTCCCTCACCAGAAACTGCGGAAACGGCTCCCTCGCTTTTGGGAGTCACCGTGGGCTGTTTAGACGACGAAAGGAGCGTGGCACCGGCTGTGGTTGGTAATGGTTCAGCCTCGGTGCCGGTTTGCTTCACGTCATGAAGCTCATCACCGAACTGGAACCACAACAACCGCGCGTGCAGTTTCGGGTCAAAATGCGGGCTGTTGCGCGCCAGCTTCCCCACAACCTCGTCTTTCCAGTCTTTCGCGTGAGCCTTGTGCACATGCGACCGTGCCTGCGCTTCCGTGAACCCCAGTCTGAGCCAGTACATCGCGTGATAAGGGTTGGTGAGGTCAGTCTTTGACACCGTTACGGCCTCTCTCGCGACGGAATTGGAGTCTGCTGCGCCGTTGCCATTCGGCTCTCCGCCCCGCAGCCAGAGCAGCCCCGCCGTCTGCGCCGCGCGTAACAATTCCGGCAGACTGCCGTACCCGAGCGCCGCGTAGCCGCCGCAACTCGCGTGAATGTGACGCTCCAGTTCAGTAAAGGGCGACTTGACGGAGGACGAGCGATGGGCGGCCCAAAACTGGATGATGGCCGCTCTGCAGTTTTGTGGGAGGCGCTTCACAACATTGCTGTTGCTACCATCGCTCGCCTGCAACGGCTGTGACGCAGGCGCCTCGACTCCGTCTTGTGACAGCGGCGAGTCACCGGTGACCTGAACGACGCGGAGGCACAGAAAAAGTCTGAAGCCTGAGATGTGACCCTCACACGCTGACAGGAAGAGCCGCGACAGGCGACGAGCATATTCTCGGTGGTGATCAGTGCCTCCGCGTGTTACCTATAGCAGAAGTTCTAAATCTATGGTGCTGTCGAATACTGCTCTAAACAGCCAAAACGCGAACGACTGCGATACCATAATGTGTCATTCTTTCGAGGTAGCGGCGCATGCGTGAACGAGCACCAAATGAAAAACGAATACAAACAACGCGCGAGAGCGTCGAGAACCGCACTCTTCACCACTTCAAAATGAGGTTCGATACAAGTCGGTGCACTTGCACTAAGGATCACTTACATGGGCACTGGATGGTCCTGAATATTTCTGCATCCAAATTCGTATTCACACATTCAAGATGAGATACCGAAATGCCAAAGCCTTAACTCGCGAGTAGGAACACCAAATATATCTTCGAAAGAGGGTTTGCAACAGGTCAGGATGGGAGTTGAATACGCAAACTTCCAATCATCAAAATCGATGAGCAGCGGAGCGGCCCCAAGCCGGCGAGTGTGAAGGACATTCTGAACATTGGTTGGATCTTCTTATAGCGACATAGAATGTTCAGTCCATGGCCTACTGATAATTGGGATCTCAAACTAATGACCACTCTCTCATCCCATCGTACCAACTGTCAATACCCTACAATACCATACCCTGTAGCTGGAAACACTGAAAAAAGTATCCACAAACGCGGGTGACAATCAAGCGACGCAAACCATTCATAAACAACATGGCATCAGTTGAGGGACACAGACGCCCTATCATCAACGGCAATGGTGCATTGCGATTGACGTAGTCTCATGAATCTGGGGCAGTGCACATGTTGGAGTGCATGTAATGTACAGGTGGGAGTGCGTTTTTGGGGGAAATACCTGCTCCAATGCAAGCTCGTGCGAACTTATGTTTTCATCTTGTCCCCTCGCAACAGGCGGCGGCGTACGGATTGGAAACTGTTCCTCCACGGCACCAGATGCAACGCTGCAGGTGGCGACATCGGTGGTATGGGGGTCAGACGCCGAAGCAGTCTCGGCGGCTACCTCCGTATTTACGTCGCCAGAGACTACGGAAACGGGTCCGTATGTTTTGGGAGGCCCGTTGGGCTGCTCATCCGCCGTGACGGGCACGACACCAGCTGCGAGAGACCCAGGTTCTGAGGTAACGGTACCGGTAGCCTTCTCGTCAGGTACGGGTAGCGTATCCCCGGACTGCAACCGCGCGTGCAGTTCCGGGTCGAAATGCGGGCTGTTGCGCGCTAGCTTCCCCACCACCTCATTTTCCCAGTCTTTCGCGCTAGCCTTGTGTATATAAGACAGCGCCTGCGCTGCTGTGAACCCCAGCGTCAGCCAGTACATCGCGTGCGAAGGGTTGGTGAGGTAGTCGCTCTTTGACACCGCAACGGCCTCTCTTGCGGCGGAATTGGAGTCTGCTGCGCCGCTGCCACTCGGCACTGCGCCCCGCAGCCAGAGCAGCCCCGCCGTCTGCGCCGCGCGTAACAATTCCGGGAGACTGCCGTACCCGAGCGCCGCGTAGCCGCCGCAACTCGTCTGAATGTGACGCTCCAGTTCGGTAAAGGGCGACTTGACGGAGGACGAGGGATGGGCGGCCCAAAAGTGGGTGATGGCCACTCTGCAGTTTTTAGGGAGACGCTCAACATTACTATTGTTTCTTCCGTCGGGCAGCTGCAACGGCTGCGATGACGCAGGGCCTTCGACTCCGTCTGAGGTTGACGACCCTTCAGAGGATAGCGGCGGGTCATTGTCGACCTGATTTATACATCGAATGTGCACAGACAAAGTCAAAAGCCCTGGGATGCACACAAGTCGCGAGCACACTCCTTCTGGTGAATCGTAGATTAAGGTGTTAGTCATGGATCAAGGTATAAATCGTGAGATTGCCAAAGAATGTGAACAGTCGGGACACGGGTGACGAGGGTAGTGACTGGCTATCGCTATCACTGGTGTCGTTAGTTCAAATTAGCGGTGCACACATGACCAAGGACCAGATTAGTCGATGCAAACGCGCTAGCTACAACACGACACATGACACGACGAACATAATTCCAGTGACCCTGCGCTCAAGGAGCCTTTCGCACCCGTTGTTGGGCTGTTGGGATACTCAGCACTTTTTACTTCGCGGTTGGTATCAACAAATCGAAGACGGTGCAGCTTGGACGGACAATTACGAATTTCAACAGACAATCGTCCAAAACAGTGTTTTTAAGGCTTCACTCAATTCATTATTCGGCAGGTGGAAGTCAATTCCGATCATCAGGAAGAACAAAAAGTGACCGAGGGAATGACATTTAACATTGGGAATTTCCTAAAATACAATATACTTGTTTCTCAATAAACCCAAGAAAATCCGATATTTCGAGAGAGAAAAAAAAGTACCTTAATCCATATTTTATTGTGCTTCAGTCAAATACAATTTTCACAATTTGGACTTACACCTATTCACATGCTCGAACACCATTTGGACAAGAACTGGTGCCCCTCCTCCCCCTACCCAACGTACCCAGTGTGAAATCAAACGGGTTGGCATCCACCAACTGCTAAAGACAGCATTGGACAAATAACCTACAAACGCTAGGGAAAGTGACAGTCAGGCGACGAAAAACATTGAAAAAAGTTCAGTATGATGACATCAATCAATAGGTGCGGACGTGCTGTTAATCCCAAAGTTCACAATGCTAACAATGGTGAATTGCGTAATTCACCCAATGTCTGGAATTTGGGCCAACGCAGAGATGGGAGTGCTTCAAGGGGGGGGGGGGGGGGGGGGGGGGGGGGGAACCTGCTCCAATCCAAGCTCCTGTGGGCAGCCGTTGGTGACACTGTCACTGCGTTTGATCTGTGGTAGCGTGCGGGATGGGCACTCATGCTGGACCTCATAGGCACCAGACACAGCGCTGCCGGCGGCGTTACCGGTGGTAGGGAGGTCAGATGCCAAAGTCGTCTCGGCGGCTACCTCAGTATTTCCCTCACCAGAAACTGCGGAAACGGCTCCCTCGCTTTTGGGAGTCACCGTGGGCTGTTTAGCCGACAAAAGGAGCGTGGCACCGGCTGTGGTTGGTAATGGTTCAGCCTCGGTGCCGGTTTGCTTCACGTCATGAAGCTTATCCCCGAACTGGAACCGCAACAACCGCGCGTGTAGTTCCGAGTCAAAATGCGGGCTGTTGCGCACCAGCTTCCCCACAACCTCGTCTTTCCAGTCTTTCGCGTGAGCCTTGTGTACATACGACCGTGCCTGCGGTTCCGTGAACCCCAGTCTAAGCCAGTACATCGCGTGATAAGGGCTGTTGAGGTCAGTCTTTGACACCGTAACGGCCTCTGCTGCGCCGTTGCCACTCGGCACTCCGCCCCGCAGCCAGAGCAGCCCCGCCGTCTGCGCCGCGCGTAACAATTCCGGCAGACTGCCGTACCCGAGCGCCGCGTAGCCGCCGCAACTCGCCTGAATGTGACGCTCCAGTTCGGTAAAGGGCGACTTGACGGAGGACGAGCGATGGGCGGCCCAAAACTGGATGATGGCCGCTCTGCAGTTTTGTGGGAGGCGCTTCACAACATTGCTGTTGCTACCATCGCTCGCCTGCAACGGCTGTGACGCAGGCGCCTCGACACCGTCTCGTGACAGCGGTGAGTCACCGGTGACCTGAACGACGCGGAGGCATAGAAAAAGTCTGAAGCCTGAGATGTGACCCTCACACACTGTTGCAGGCGACGAGCATATTCTCGGTGGTGATCAGTGCCTCCGCGTATTACCTAAATCTATGGGTCTATCGAAGTTCTAAATCCTAGCAGAAGTTCTAAATCTATGGGTCTGTCGAAGACTGCTCTAAACAGCCAAAACGCGAACGACTGAAATACCATAATGTGTCATTCATTCAAGGTGGCGGCGCACGCGAGCACCAAATGAAAAATGAATACAAACGATGCACGAGAGCGTCGAGAACCGCACTCTTCACCACTTCAAAATGAGGTTCGATACAAGTCGGTGCACTTGCACTAAGGATCACTTACATGGGCACTGGATGGTACTGAATATTTCTACATCCGAATTCGTATTCACACATTCAAGATGTGATACCAAAATGCCAAAGCCTTAACTCTCGAGTAGGAACACCAAACATACTCTCCGAAAAAGGATTTGCAACACGTCAGGATAGTTGAATAGGTAACTTCCAATCATCAAAATCAATGCGCAACGGAGCGGGCCCAACGTCGAGTGTGAAGAACATTCTGAACATTGATTGGATCTTCCAATAGCGATACACAATGAATAGATTTCGACCCACATCAATGTTGAATTTTCGACCAAAAACTACCCTAAATCATAGTATCAGTTTCACGACTATTGTGCTCATTCTACTGCATAAATTCCCTTGAGCCCTTTTGTGTGTGTGTGTGTGTGTGTTGGGGGGGGGGGGGGGGGGGGGGGGGGTAATTGTGTGTGGTTTCTTGATGGCTTGGCACCACAAAATCACATTATAATGTGACAATAGACGTTAAAAATGAAGGGAGTCCGTCCTACCTTAATGGATGCGCATTGATAAGTAGCGGCGTCTGCATGGCCACCAGCAGCAGCCGCGGGTACCTTCTGCTGCTCAGCACCTGCTGCTGCCGCGCCACCTGGCTGACCGGCCTTCTGCTTCTGGAGCTGATACCTCATAGCGCAGCGCACCGACCAAGACTGCTCCCCCGCCGTTGCAAAGTACCATAACGAGTGCAGCTTGGCATCGAAGTGGGGACTGCTGCTCGTCAGCGTGCCCACAATCGGATCGGTCCATTGCTTTGCGGTCACCTTCTGCCGGTACACCTGCGCGTCGGCGTAAGTGAACCCCAGCGCGAGCCAGTACTTCACGTCAAGGGGGTTGGTGATAGCTGCGCGGTCTGAGGGGACAATCTCCGCATAGGGCTGCCCCTTGGGATCCTTCTTGCTTCCGGGGCGCAGGTGCAAAATGCCTGCCGCCTGGGCGTCCCTCAGCAGGAACAGCAGCTTGGTGTAGCCGAATTCCTTGTAGGTCAGCTTCGCGGGACAGTATTGGTTTATAAGGGCTACCAGTTCCGCGTAAGGATGCTGGACAGGGGCAGGTTTGGGGCTGGCGGAAAAGTACTTCTGGACCGCTTTGTAGCAGGGGCCAGGCAAGCGCGTCCAGAAGTCGGTTCGTAGGTTTGTTGGGAGGTTGGCGATAGCTGCGGTCATGGATTTCTTCAGAGCGACCCCGTTTCTATCTGTCTCTGACTTCGCCATAAGAGACGGCTTGGCTGCGTGCTGCGCGGGAGGGTGGACGGGGATCAGCGTGCGGGGAGGGGGGTTGGGTGCTGAGTATTTCGTCTGCTGCATCACTTCTATGGTTGTTGACTCTGAGGGGGCGGGTTGGGTTGCCGAGCGGGCTGATGCGCCGTGCGTGGCAAGGACTCGCCAGTCGTGGACCACGCGGTCCTCCGCCGCAAAGCGGAGCGAGTGGGGGACTTCGCCGCGGTTGTAGATGGACGCCACCACCACCCTGTACCTTTCCATTGCGGGTACATACAGCAGAGCGCGTGTCAGTGAAGCCCGAGGAGACATATTCAGCAGCTCGTGCGATCTTCCCTTGCCCAACACGCACAGAGTCTTAATAATGCAAACAGCTACAGACCCCAGGCACGCACCCCCATGTAGACACACAAAACAGAAGGCAGCCAACTGTTTGCAAATCCACACACACACACACACACACACACACACACACACACACGAGGGCGCACACGCACACACACAGATATACAATGGCATGCCCAAAGCACATACACGGACACAGTCGCACACAAGCACACAACGTTCACACACACACACACACACACACAAACCACACGCACACCGCACCACACATTCACATATAGGCATACACATCTTCATAAAAAAATATCTATAGGCCAGTAAGCACGAAAAATATATGAATTGATTTACATTTGTAAAATCAGACAGACTTTCACATTTGTTGTCGACGCAGCTTCCAAGCCATGTCCAACCATGCAACCCTTAATCACACACATACACACACACATAATCACAACGGGCACGGTATCAATACGCGCAGCACCTACTTCATCAGTAGACGAAACTCTCTCTCTCTCTCTCTCTCTCACACACACACACACACACACACATACACAAATAAGCAGCGCTCTGCGGCTGACCGCGTTACTTGTAGACGCAAAAGTCCCACCACCGACAAATACAACCCTGTTCGCGACTAGGTGCGGAAGTCACAAGCCGTGAGCCGTCCAATTGCACAAGAAACAACTGGCAGTGGACGCACCCCAGCTGCCGTACCCTCTGCAGTGCGTTCGCAAAATCTCTGTCTCCGCTTATAAGGATAATAGTCGCCGGAACCTGCGCAAGGATAAACGAAAGCCGAGATGTAGGAAGTGTCCCAAAGCCCGGAGGTTAAGGGGAGGGGGGACTGATGAGACAGCTGTGCGTAGTACCTTGTTCTCAACAGCAAAGAGACACATGTCGACAATCATGGCCTTGTCGGCCGCATCCTTGGCGTGGTTGGGAATGTCCAGCAGCGAGACCCCCGACTGCTGTAGGCCGAGCCGCGTGTTCTGGCCGATGAGGGAGCAATCCGCGTAGGCTTTAAAACATGCGATCCTTCCGTGAGCGATCGCAAAGTCCCGTACGTTGCTGGCGACGGCTTGTGGCAGTGTGTTGGTGCTGGAGGGCAGCTGGCAGTTCTCGAGGTCCCAGAATACACCAGCCACCGGCTGCGGGTCCGTGCCGGGGGCCATAGCTGATTGGTTTTAACTATGCAGGACTGATGATACCAAAGGAGATACCGAAATAAGTTGAGACCAAAAAAGTCCCACCAGTTCACAGTATCGCCGGCAGCCTTATTAGCACCGTGAACTAAACGGTGACAACGGGTTGCTAGGGTACGAGTACTCCAACTCGAGCACATGCAGTGTATATAGTAGTGGGTGTTGCCCAGGACCGGACCGGCGATTCTGCAACTGATGTGAAGTATAGCGACCGTATCGACCACAGTGCGTTGTTCTCGCGTGTCTCGTTGCGGCGGTGTTGGACCGACTAAAATCCGACTGTTATATATATCGCGCACAGCAATACCCACCGAACCTGACAAGACCCCTGCGATGATGGCTCGATGGTGCTACTGCACTACTGCACGGATATCGCTGATGTGCACTGTAGTACATAATGTATGTGTGTGCACAGAATCGCTTATCTACGAAAGTTGATGATGAGATGGAACTATGGTCAATTAATTTCTTACAAGAAAAAGCAGTGGAGGCCACCAAGCAAAAAGACAAAAAGAGGAAAAAACCTAAGCCCGAGGAACAGGAAGGCATGCCACAGCGTCGGCACTGCCCTCCTGAAAAGGGTCGCGGAGATAGGAACCCAGATTGCCATGAAGAGCAGCTCATCCCCCAAAAAACGTTGCATGAATTCACGCCGCACATCCCCCAAAAAACGCCGAAACGGAACATAAGTATATCGACGCACAAAATGTTGCATACGGACATAACTGTGAGAGCGCAAGGAGCGAGAGTCAGCGGCACCCATGCCAGGGAAGCGACAAACAGCCACCAAAATAGTCATGCGATCAACCAACTCAGCCGCCATCGGCGCCAACCGGCCCCCATCCTCCATGGCGAAGGGATAGTAGTCATGGGTCGACTGAACCGAAGGCGTGCCAAGCAAAGCATAAGTGCGGAGGTCCGCATCAAGTTTGCCATTCTGAGCTCCCAATGCAAGGCTGCCAGGGAGTGGGAGACGAGCACCTATACGAGGAACATTGGCGTTCGTGCGAGCACTTGTAACCAAGCAAAAAGACGAAAAGAGGGGAAAAAACCTCAGTCCGATGGAACTATAGTTGTTTTATCACCACTTGACAACACCCGCGCCGCCGTCGATATAGAAGTACGGGTACTGCCAAAAATACTATCATGGATACAGCCTCTATAGATAGTCGGCCCCCCGCCTCCCCTCCTTGACAATAGTAGTTTTACATACAATGGTGGGCATTGCTGATGTTGTGGCATGCTATGGCATTTTTCTTCCTTTCTTCTTTTTGCTTGGTTGTCTCCACTTGGTGAACTTTACCACCATCCGCGAAATATGAGATGTTAAGTTGTTTGGTTCCAAGCGATACATCTCAGACTCATTAGTGAAGCGGGTTCGAATCCGGGGATGGTGTTATTATACATCTCAACTATCTCCGGGTTTCGGATCTGTTGATCTAGTGACTTGGGGGTAGCGTGAGGGGTTAGGGCTATAGGTAAGTGCCGGGTAGTTAGAGTTTCCCTCCCTACTTGTCTCTTATATGTACACAATTTGAGGCCGGTTCTTAGGTGGACTTTGCCACAATCCGCGAAAGATTAGGGATTGGTTGTCTCCGCTGCTTTTTTCATGACGTTGCGGCATGCCTTCATGTTCCTCGGGCTTAGGATTTTTCCTCCTTTCTTCTTGCTTGGTGGTCTCCAAAGCCTTTTGTTTTTGTTAGAATTTAAATTATTAGTTTTTCATACGATGACAATGATATGTATTCATACAACATCAGTGAGTGATCAAAAGATTTTTCTACAAGAAAAAGCAGCAAAGGCCACCAACCAAACGAAGAAAAGATGAAAAACCAAAGCCCGAGGAAGAGGTAGGCATTGGTGAGTAATCCCTACCCAATTGTGATAACGAATCAGTAACTGTCGGAATTACTTTTATGCCGCAAAGCGTCACATAAAACTTGGGGGGTTGGCTTGAGGGTTTCGCGAATGCCTACCAACAATCCTTGAATCCACTCGGGTCTTGCAAATGACCATATAGAGGTGATGGTATGGTGCAAAAGGGCATGCACGTAGGTATTCAATGAACATGGCGTGGGCACAGTAAATGGACACAAATCTGGTCGCACGGAACTGTTTCGCCGTATAGCTTCGTTTGCGAATTAAATTCTGTTTATTGAAATTGAAATTGTTTACAACATGTACCGTATGCGCCGGTTTTTCACCAAAAGCCGGATGCGTCGGCTGCTGTCTTTGGGCCCTCCCAACTATGCCATACAGGGAACTTACAAGTCAGGACTAGACCGTTAACCACCTAATCCAACCTCTCCAGGGGTGTTCGGGGGTTTTACTCCCCCCGGGGAGGGTGCAAGTAGAGGTGAAGGACGTGTGCATTCAGGGTCGTGCGTGGAGGCAATGTGCGGATGCGTGGCGGGAGGTCGTGCGGGATTTGATGCGGTATATGCGTAGGAGGTGATGCAGCCATTGGACAGTATGTGTATGGAGTTGAGCAAGAATGCGAGATGTGTCGAGGCGTGCTTTGGAGACGAGTTTATCAGGAGGGTCGGTGCGGGCGGTGAGAAGGGAGGTGAGACTCGTGATGGTGGAGGAGTGCGGTGTACCGGTGCGGCTCATGACTATGGGTAGGATGTCGACCACTGTGCCTGGCCAGTGGTTTCTGATGGCGTTCGCAAGGGGTGTGTATTTGGTGCGTATGAGGTCAGCTGTGTGCGAGAGGTTATTGTCTGTGCAGTACTTCCATTCCCCTATCTGAATCTTTTTGATGGATGCGTAGCGTCGGCGACCGTTGGAGTGTCCAACGAATCGGGGTTCGAGGATGCGGATGAAGTCAGGTTTGTGTGCAGGGGGACGAAGCAGGGGGGGGAGAATCTCAGGTGGGAGGACGGCGGGGCACGAGGTGAGGGAGTCGGGCGAGAGACCTTCGTCAGCAGCAACAAGGCGGGTGGGCATGTGGGTGGGGTGAGGTGGGTGGCAGTCGAGTGGGGTGCGGGCAGGGGTGGGGGAATCAAACGACTTTATGGGTTTGTTACCGAAGTCTGCGGTGATGGTTTCCCAGCGTCCTCCGTTGTGTCGTTCCAGTAGGGAGAGTAGGAGCTGTAGAGCGCTGTTGTGTCGGTCCTGTCTTAGTCCAGACATAGAGGGGCAGTTACCGGCCATGTGGCCGTTGCTAGTGAATTGGCCACAGAGGGGGCAGCGCAGGGTGGGGTTATGGGTAAGTAGGCGGGTGTTGTGGACTCCCCACATGAATTCTTGTTTGTGTGTGAACTGGATATTTGTGAGGGTTGAGTGTTTTTTGTGGTAAGAGAAGTCTGCGCCGTCCTTCGCCGCGCGGGCGAGGAGGGCTCCGTGTTTGGTTGTTTACGAGAGAGGAGTGTGAGTGTGTTTTGTGCTGTAGGTGTGTGCGTCGGATTTGAGGTTGGTGTATTTGAAGGGTATGGGGTCGCCTAGCGTTTGTGGGATGAGGGTGTATGGCCATGTCCAGTGGCCTATTGTGACTTCAGAGCCTGTGGTGTATGTAGTATCGGGTGGGTGACCATCCGCGACTAGGTTTGCGAGGGTGTCGGCGAGGTCGTTGCCGATGGAATGGTTGTGGGCTTTGATTTTGCCGAGGTGTGTACGGATGCCTGCTT
>JAPMLY010000653.1:0-75877 GCA_026401115.1 Tetraselmis chui
AGATGCTCACATCCTAAGGGCAAGCTGCGTTCGACCACAATGTCATACGATCATAATTTGCTCAAATAAGGTCATAACGTTTTGTCCTAGGTACCGCTGAACGCGCCTTCTCAATGAACGTCGATGGCTCATACTTCGGACTCGGGACGGCGCCCACCGGCGGCGCAGCGGTGGCGGCCACGGAGGGGGTTGCGCTCGGAGGCCCGTCGGCACATACCTCTACCTCCACGCGGTGGGCGCTGGTAACTCTATAGCCGTGCCAACCTTGGCACGGTAGGGGTCTAATGAGGTACCGGTAGCTGCGATCCGTGTGATCAACATTTGTCGGGAAGCCATATACGGAGAGTTTGGAATTCAAAATATCCGTATGCTGGGCGGGGGCGGCGTCTATGAAATATTGAAATTGAAATTGTTTACAACATGTACCGTATGCGCCGGTTTACACCAAATACCGTATTCGCCGGTTGCTGTCACTGGGCCCTCCCAACTATGCCATACATGAAACTTACAAGTCCTGGCTAGACCGTTAACTGCCTAAATCCAACCTCTCCAAGGGTGTTTCGGGGGTTTTACTCCCCCCCGGGGAGGGTGCGATGCAGGGTGAAGATGGTGTACGATCAGAGGCGTGCGAATGTTCAGTGTGCGGGGGAGCGGCGAGAGGTCGTGCGTGATTTGATGCGGTATACAAGTAGGAGATGGTGTAGCCATTGGACAGTGTGCGTGTGAAGTTGTGCGAGTATGCGAGATGTGTCAAGTCGTGTTTTGGAGATGAGTATGTCAGGAGGGTCGGTGCGGAGGGTGAGGAGAGAGGTGAGACTTGCGATGGTGGATGTGTGCGGTGTACCCGTGCGGCTTATGACGATGGGGAGGATGTCGACCTCGGTACCTGGCCAGCGGTTGCGGATGGCATTTGCGAGGGGTGTGTATTTGGCTCTAGTCAAGTGGGCTGTTTGGGAGAGGTTGTGGTCAGTGCAGTACTTCTACTCCCCTATCTAAATTTTCTTAATAGATGAGTATCGCCGGCGGCCGTGTGTGTGACCGACAAATCGAGGTTCGAGAAGGCGAATGAAATCGGGTTTGTGCGCCGGGGGTTGTAGCGCAAGGGGGAGAATCTCAGGGGGGAGGATGGCGGGGCACGAGGTTAGGGAGTCGGGCGAGAGACCTTCGTCAACAACTACAAGGCGGGTAGGCATGTGGGTGGGGTGAGGGGGGTGACAGTCAAGAGGGGTGCGGGTGGGAGTGGGGGAGGTGAAGGACTTGACGCGTTTGTTACCGAAGTCTGCAGTGATGGTCTCCCAGCGACCTCCGTTGTGGCGTTCTAAGAGAGAGAGTAGGAGTTGTAGCGCGTTGTTGTGACGGTCCTATCTTAGGCCAGACATGGTTGGGCAGTTACCGGCCATGTGGCCGTTGCTAGTGAATTGGCCACACATGGGACATCGCAGGGTGGGGTTGTGTGTTAGGAGGCGGGTGTTGTGGACTCCCCACATGAATTCTTGCTAGTGGGGGAATTGTATGTTGGTGAGTGTTGTGAGTTTTTTGTGGAAAGTGAAGTCCGCAGCGTCCTCCGCAGCGCGGGCGAGGAGGGCGCCGTGTTTGGATGTTTGTGAGAGGGGTGTGTGTGTGTGTTTGGTGCTGTGGCTGTGCGCGTAAGTTTTGAGGTTGGAGTATCTGTAGGGTATGGGTTCCCCTAGGGTTTGTGGAATGAGGGTGTATGGCCAGGTCTAGTGGCCTATCGACACTTTTGAACCTGTGGTGTATGTTGTGTCGGGTGGGTGTCCATCTGCAACTTGGTTGGCTAATGTGTCTGCGAGGTCGTTGCCGAGTGAGTGGTTGTGTGCTTTAATTTTGCCGAGGTGTGTGCGAATGCCTGCGTTGCAGCGAGGAATTGAGGGTGTGTGCGATGGAGAGGAGTGTGTCGCGGTGGATGTTGTGTCTATTGGCAGATGGGCAGTTTAAGTATCCTCGTATGAGGCAGAGGGAGCACGCACTGTTTGTAAGGAGGTGGGTATGGCCTAGTTGGAGGCCTATGTCAATGCCTGCTAATTCAGCTCGATTGATAGTGTGGGAGGGAGGGGTAGAGGTCACCAGAATTTTGATGCGGATGTCCGAGGCGGGGTGGGTGGCGGCTGCTCCCAGGGGGGAGTTGCCTCCCATCTTGGAGCCGTCTGTGTATACGAAGTCTTGCCAGTTCCAAGCAAGATTTCCTCTGGTGGGGGAGTATGTTAGTTGCATGCGTTCATGGAGGGGCTAGGTAAGGGGTGAGTAGGGTTGGGGGGGAGGTGATAGATGCATGCCGAGTGTGGTGAGTAGGAGTCGGTGAGGTGTGGAGGTGGGATGGTGATGGTGGGTTGGGGAGGTGTGTGTCGTAGATAGACTCGAGAGTGTTGTGGAGTGCGGTCAAGGCTGTGTGTGAGGGTAGTCTACGAAATATTCTTTTGCGAAAGGGGGCACGGACCGGTCAGTGGTGGGACGCGGGTGTTGGAGCAGGCGGCGGATAGCCGGGAAGCAACGTCAGGGTGAAGGCGTTCGCTAGCACTCGTCCATGCATGTGAGTTTCGAGTGTCTCTTTGAGGCGAGGTTCGAAGCTACGCCGGACGGAGGAGGGTCGCAACCGGAGGAGCGCCACCGTCTGGGAGCGGAGGTCCTTAGGATCGACCGCCCCCAGAAAAAACTGGTACGGGGGGTTTTGAATGAGCATTTTCGCACCATATATCTTTTGTGGAGCGGCGACTCGATCAACGAGTTCGACCAACCATTCCCCCAATTGGTACCAAATCATGGACATGCTGCCTAAGGCTGGGTGCCGAGGGCTGTCGCAACGGCACTCTGCTTATTGAGGAGCCCCATGACCGCGTAAACCACTAGTGGAGGGTCTGGGCAGATTTCGCACGACCAAATGGGTATCGGAAACACAAGGAGACGGACATGGGACATGAGGAAATTTAGTACGGAGGCAAGAGCGCAAGCAAGACACCCTTTGCAGCTATGGACTTCCTTTCCCCCCAGCCCCCGGAGGGGTAGGGAAGTCTAGACTAGGAGGCGAGCTACGACGGGACGAGTAGCGATATCTCGGACGGGGGAGCGCGCGGATCGGGATGGGACCGTCGACGACTTGTGCGAAGGGTATTTTCGCTTGCCTTCCCGGTATTTTCGCAACTCCGGCACGACTAGAGTCGCATAAGAGCACATGTCAGGCAAGCCCGTCGCGACGAGCGCCAGCCGACGAGCTTGGCTGTTCGGCGCCCTCGCAACAGCTGGAGCGGGCTGCGCATCGTGTAGAATAGCGATAAATTACATTTCATACTAGTGTACATTTACTATCTACTAGCCTGAATTTGACCGTATTGTTATTGCCATTGGAGAGGTTGGGATTTGTGGTTTCACGGCGTACATCCTAAGATCAAACCGGTATTCTAGGAGGCATGACCACATGGGCGCCCGAATACAACGGTTGTTAACTCGGTGATTGTTGAAAACAATTTCAAGTCATTTCATTTCCGGAGCGGGAACACCCACGAACGAATTTTCGGTGAATTATTCTAATTTCCGCAATATTCCGGCAAAGCTGGGCCGCAATGCTAAGCAACACCCGTCGAATTCGGCTCACCTCATGAGGCGAGTTGCGCGGAGTTTGTCGATATATATCTAACAATTTTTCATTCTTGCTGATTTACAAGCCTTATTCCCGACGTGTGCGACGCGTGGGCGGGTGTGGCTGGCACAAGCACAAACCCAAACATTCCAAACATCACCGTCAAGTAAGTAAGTAACGTGATGCGTCCCAGACGGCCAAGTTAGACCTCGCCCCTCACCAAAGCCGGTCGCCCTCGCCTAGTTAGACTGTGCATTGTTTATCCAAACCTGCGTCATTCGGATTTTTACTCGCTTGCTTTGTAAATACATCACCCATGCATGCGGCGTGAACTTCCGTGCTCTATTCACACACCCGCAAACCAAACCTCGCGAATTGAACACGGCACCCCGCCTCCAAACCCCCTCCGACAAGTTCCCCAAGTACGATTATGTGGAACACGGAGTAATGTGTAGCTTGGTATGAGCGCTTGAGCAATGCCCAAGCGTGGCGCTCAGAACGACGTGTGTAGTTCAGACAATTTCATGGGAATTCATGGGCTTAATTCGACAAGCTCCACCGACAACACTCACTTTAAGCTCGGGTCTAACCATACCGGATAGCGGCTAACGACTTGCTCCTTGGCTCTCCTACACTTGGGCGGTACCCGGGTATCGTCGTGCTTGACGTGGTGAGAGGGGAGCGTGTTCTTGACTAGCTTATGTTTGACATAATAATGCATGTCCAAACTCTTGTGGAGGAGCGAATATCGTCGGATTTAATGCAGCGATAAGAGATGCAATAATAATAATTATCCTCCTTGCTCCGAGGCCTGAGGCGGTTTTTTGGGCCTCATTTCCGTTCTATACTCATCACTTCTTTATTGGTGGATGTCACTGCTTTCTTTGTACTTTCTTTTAGTAATATCTATCCCATGTACACGTCGTGCCTGTTTGTCTACAATTTGATGAAAAGACAACCACAGGCACAATGGTATAAATGTGCGATTTAATACACTCCTCCACAAAATTCCGGACATGCATTAAGTTCAACACAAGCTAGTCAAGAACACACTCCCCTCTCACCACGCCAAGCACGATGATACCCGAGTACCACCCAATTGTAGGAGAACCGAGAAGCAAGCAATAAGCCGTCATCCAAGGTGGTTACACCTCAGCTTAAAGCGGGTGTTGTCGGTGGAGTTTGTCGAATTAAGCCCATAAATTCCCACGAAATTGTCTGGCCCGGAGACGTTTCCGATGCCCGTGTTCTAAGGCGGCGCACGCTGTTTGTGCTTCTATCGTGGCGTGAGGTTGCACGTGAGGGGAAGCGACGATATGTGGCCGAAAAGGAAGTGTTGCTGGCCGCCGCGGTCTGCAGTTTTTTGCCGTAAAGCTGAAGTATATGGGGAGGAGATCGTCTCGAATGTGTGGGTGCGACCACACCGGTGGTAGCGCACTTGATGGGACGGTGGACGTAGTGCGTGGTAGAGGGTTGACCAAGGTTCGATCGGCAGCTCGTAGAGACACATGTTTGGACATTACGGGGAAAAACGAATTTGCCGGAAGGAAGGCGCGGTCGTAGCAAGGGCGCATCCCGGGTGTAGGCTGTTGCGTGCGTGGGGTTCCGGGAGGGTTCTCGGTCGAGGTAGCGAAACGTAGATTGTTGACCGCATGTAGAATGCGTGCAAGACCGGAGAGGTTGTTGCCGGCGAAAAGGGAGGCATCGGCGAGTGCGAATGAAGGAATTGGCAGTCGTCGTTGAGCAAATTAAGCGGCGGCCGTGGGCCGTCGTTCCCACCAGTCGTGTCAAATGTGCTCACAATTGGAATGGGTTGTTGCGTGCTCTTGCATGTAGATGCTTTTGGTATTAGGAGGCCGAACGACGCTCTCGAAACCGTCGCGTGTCGTCCCGCGAGAACACGCCGCCCGGCGGCGTATGGTGCTGGAGGTGGGTCCGCGACGTGATGTTGTTAACGTCTTGTCGGAGCGTGGGCTTGTTGCCCTAGGGCTAAAAGAGCATGCGGCATAATGGTAAGCCGTCGCGGAACCGGTGGGGTATTAGTCGTGTGCGTGTGCAAAGAAGACTTGAAGAAAAACTGACACTCTTCACGTCTACTAGAGACACATATTCAATTATGCTACCGCTTTATGAAGGTGGGCGCAAAAGGAGACGGTGCGGGGTGCGAGGGGGAGCTCCGCTCCTTGGGGGAGAGGCCAATATAGTGTAAATAGGGGACGTCGTCAGGGTAGTTGAGCCAAAGGCCGTTGGTCATTGGTTGTTAAACGGTACGCGTAGCGTACCGGCAAAGTATGATTCCTTACCGCGCAGGTGTACGGGTTTTGCAACATACATGGGAGTTTATAAGCCTCTAGATTTAATTAATATGACCATACTTATTTTCATCACGACTACGGGTTGACTTTGTCAACGGTCTGTGCATCATGATGTTTGTTATATTGCGCCCTAGAGATATTGTGCAAAGTTGCCTCCCTATCTAGACGAGTCTTCAACTTCTCCTCTTCACAAACTACTGCGACGAGGAGAAGTTGAAGACTCTGGATAGGGAGGCAACCTTGCCCAATATCGCTAGGGCAAAAAAAGTGAGTTATAAATAAATATTACCCTAAATTATATAATGCATGAAACCCTAACGATGGGCAATGAACCTAAAACAACAAATCGGTATTTGGCGATCGGAGCGTATTATAGGACTGTATGCCCGTACACGTCCCGTACATGCGCGTTCGCAGGGGGAGTTTTGGTCCCACGCTCATCCGTAGCATACACGTACTCGCGCGCGACCGCCGCGCGCGTAAGATGTATATCCGCGAAGATTGACACAAAGCGCCGAAGAGCCGGCCCGTGCATAGCGATACATAATAGTGTACAATTACACTAAGGATGCCGACTTTTGAGGCGGTACTTGGCAGCGCGCCAGGTTGCCAACGGGATGCTCCGATAATAGAGCGGCCTTCGGAATATCTGGTCGAGAATTTTTTTCCTTTTTTTCGCCCGCGGGATATGCTGGGACTGGCAGGTAAATCCGCACACACCCTCCAATACGGGCGGCGTTTTTCAAGCACGACTGAGAGTACCACAGTTCAATATTACGACAATATATTCTTTCTTTTTCTTGCTTGGTGGCCTCCACTGCTTTTTCTTGTAAGAAAAATATTACGACAAAGCTTAAAATCATCACGGATCAGCTCCCGGCTATTTGCGAGTTCGCACAACGCGATCTTGTACTTCTACAATTGCTCACATTTTCTGACAGGATTCTGAGAGGATTATGACATCAGGATCTGACAGGATTTCTAATGCGGTATGTTTCACTAGCGCCCGTCGCTGCCAAAGACATACGACAAGCCGACATTTCTGTCCAAACGACGACATTACTCATAGTTCAGTTGTTTAGCACGCTACGGGAAAGTACGAGCAGAATGATATCTGTCGATTGAGGGACTGTGGACAACTCATCATTGCCCGTAGCAGTCAATGGAGTTGTGGAGCAGCTGCCAGGGTAAGGAAACTAACTATGAATGTATTGCTTAATTCTTCATTATGCTGTTGCGCGTTCTTGGCAATTAGCGATAGCTGTCAAACTATCGCTACCTATAGGACGGGTGCGCTACGAATATTACTGCCATACATTGGAAGGGATATCTGCCTGCCAGGCCGGTGATTCTTCTATCCAAGGGCGTTCAAATCCCTGCGCGGCGCATTTTCTAATCTCTGCCGGTAGAGGGATAGTCGCTCCCGTACCGCTATGACGCCACAGGAGCAGCAACAAAGAATTCAGTGAAAGTATCGTCGCCACAGGCACATCAAGCTCACTGTACGACACCGTCCACGTACTTCCGGGAAGCCAGATTTTATTCAGCAGATCAAGCTGGAAAATAAATATCAAAAATTTCTTACAAGAAAAAGCAGTGGAGGCCACCAAGCAAAAAAAAGAAGAAAGGAGGAAAAAACCTAAGCCCGAGGAACAGGGAGGCATGCCACAGCACCAGCACTGCCCTGCGGACCATTTGGCTCGATGCGGCGGAGATGCTTCGGTCCACACCGCTCACTCTTGGTTAGTGACGGCCCTTGCGGAAATTATCTCCGAGGTTCGTGGCGCACTCGGGGTTGGCGTCGAGGTTCTCACAGATCCCACGATGTTAGTTCAACTCCCCAACGGCAACGACGGTCTCCCCACGGATGTGGGTGTCTTGCATTATCACGGCATCCGAGGCTCAAAACTTGCCCTTGATGCCGTGGTTTCCGGTTTGTTCGGCGTTTCTAGCCCCCCGTCACCCGAAGTCGCTCTCCGCCGTGCTGAGAAGACCAAGTTCGAGAAGTACTCCGAAGGGGTGAGGAGTCGGCCCGACATCCGTTTCATTCCCTTTGTTGTCACGGAGTTTGGTACTCTCGGCGGCCACGCCACGGCTTTCTTGACGGAGCTAGCCAAGCAGGCAACCGCATCTAAAGGGATGCATGTGGGCAAGTTGTTGGCCTCATGGCGTCGAAAGTTCTTTGTCGCCGTCCATGTTGCTCACGCGGACAACGTATTGCGCGGTTTGTCCGCCGCTGCGGACGGCGTCGAGGCCGCTTCTTCCTCGGCCGGGATGCCTTCTCCTGCTATGGCGCTCCTCACCCGCGCCATGGGCCGCAAGCGTCCTCGTGTTTCCTCGAGCGGCGCGTGAGGCGCCGCTTGTCGCCTCCACGTGTTGCATTCTCGGCGCGGCCTTGGAGTTTCCTTAGTTCAATCTGCTAGGTTTGTGCACAATGTAGTGCTTTCCTTTTGCCGTGCTTTGGATTCCGTGATCCTCTTGTCACTCTTGCCCTTTTGTTTCCCCTCCCACTTTCCCTGTCCGTGCTCATCTAGTTTTTCTTGTAACCAGCACTGCCCTCCCTCCTGGAAAATAAATATCAATATTGTTATTTATAAACGCATCAACACATACGGGCGGATTCGACTAACTAATAAAAATTATTACAAGAAAAAGCAGCGGAGACCACCAAGCAAGGATTCGACTAGCGGAGTAAATAAATTACAAACTATATTAAATCATTGTTTGAGGCGCCTGGTTGGGGTGGGTGCAAAGGCCCCTTGGTTGGCCACAACGCTGCTACTACGGGAGCCAAGAATAGCGCACATAGCACAAGCAACGGCAGAAGCGGCTAGGACTAGGGCGTTCGTTAAAGCGCCCACCCTGAATACATGCATAAGCGATTTGGTTAGCCAACCTAGTCTTATGCGCCCAAATAATTGGACGTATGACACTGTGCGTTGGCTAGATTGTTTTGCTAGGGCAAGCACGGAATTAATCCAAAACGTACCCGTCCCACACGCGTAGAGGTCTTTGCGACCACGCGTTGCCTCAAACCAAATTAAAGCATCAATATGGGGTTGATTCGAGACGTCATCTTGGGCATGTGTTAGTACGTGGAATATTTATTCTCATGCTTCATATGTTGGGAGCCCATTGCTACAATAAGGCACGGGCATTCCCGCGGGGGCCGTTGCAGGATTACACATTATGATTCAATTTCGTACGCGTGTGTTCTTTCCACAACCCGTTGCCTATCCCGCATTCATGCCATGCATGAACGTTTTCTCCACATGTGTCTTGCATGCGGCGGGGATGTGCTTGCATCTATAAAGCATATCATGCCTGCATTCCCGCGTTGGGAGTGCCACCGTCGTAATTACGGGACACTAGCCCAAAAGCTACAGGATTTTGTGCGTCATTTCGCGACTTATCCTAAAGATATAAATATATGACTTTAACACAGGGCCCCCCTTTTCCTTTAGGGCTCCATTCATTTTACATGGAATGGGAGGTTTTTCCGTTCATGGCGCCAAGCCCTCCCTCATATTGCTTTCTTTGCAGTTCATGTATCGCACTCTAGAAATATTTTGCTTCTTGAGATGGGCCTTGCTCCTTCTCGCATTACTCGAATGGGCCGACGCCCGGACGGGTAGGGCAGACCTTTCTTGGTCAGTGCCGGCAATGCATTCATTCTTGTTTGCATGTTATTGGAAGGCTCTCAATTGGTGAAACTCCAAGAAAGGCCTCGATGTGGGGTTAGCGCATTACGGTACGGCTCTCGTGCTATGGCACGTTGCGCACTCACACGAGCGTCGCCTAGCTTGGAGCATGATCGATAATGAGTTTGAGGTTTGTTTTATTGAACTCCTACTCTCAGTCGTGCTTGCAAAACGCCGCCCTCACAGCGTGCCGGTGCGGATTTACCTGTCAGTCCAACATCCCGGGGACTCCGAAAAAAACTAGATATGCCGGCTGTGAGGCGCTCTAGTGTATCATGGCTCATGTACATATTTTCCGTAGGTGTACGGGCTGTTATTGGTGGATGTAACTCCCCCAACGAACGCGTATGTGCACGAGGACGTGTACGAGGATACAATCTTGTTATGGACGGGTAGTGATTTATACCAAACAATAAAATTAGGAGGTACCAGCACCCGCGTCAATGGATTTCATAATATCTGCTCTTCACGGTACTTGTACTTCGGGCTCCTATCTCCGCGACGCTTTGCATGAGGGCAGTGCTGATGTTGTGCGCATGCCTTCATTTTCCTCGGGCTTAGGATTTTTCCTCTTTTCTTCTCTTTACTTGGTGGTCTCCGCTCCTCATCCTTGTAAGACTTTTTCATAATATGAAAAAACGATCAGTATATGTAATGCTTATCAGAAAAGAAGGCAAGGGGCGGATGACATATTCGTTTAGCGACGGTTAGCGACTGCTATGCCTACAGCGGTGTCCCGAAGGCATGGTACACCGGACGGAGACGACGGCGACAATGAACCCATGTGGTCGTTAGAACTCGCTTCGTCGTGGGCGCGCTTAGATGCCGCGTGTGGTTCTCACAATCTCACGCTATTGCCTAGTCCGATCCCTTGATAACCACAGCCTTATCGATGCTTCCCCCGCAACGTCCAATGGTGGCTCGCGCAGGCTGCGTAGCCGAAGCCCGATCAAACAACGAGCAGATTGCTCGGTCCCTTGATGGCCTACCCTCGCTCGTACCCTTTTCTGCGTTTGCCACGGACATCTCTCGAAAGCTACAAGCCGACATCAGTGAGCGCGTCAATTTGCTTCGCTTCGCGAAGCTCGCTCCCACGTTTTCCAACCGCGCTCGGCCGGAGTCAAGGCGTTTTGTATCTCGTCTCGGCCACGGCGCCCTTGCGCTTTTGGCTTCGGACCCGCCTACTTCGGGTCGCCTTGGCGAGCTCCGTGACAAGTTCCCTGAGCACTACGACGTAGTTTTCCGCGTCGCGGTCTGTCGCATCTTCGGCCTACCCTCATCCCGCATCCTCTCTACTCTACGCTCCCCCACTGCTAGTGCTTCTTGCCATCTCTCGGCTCAAGCTATGCGGGGTGCGTTCGCGTCGGCGGGTGTTGACATGTCTGGTGATGCGTGGGCCACTGCTTTTGCTGACCATTTGGGTCGATGCGGCGGAGATGCTTCGGTCCACACCGCTCACTCTTGGTTAGTGACGGCCCTTGCGGAAATCCTCTCCGAGTTTCGTGGCGCCCTCGGGGTTGGCGTCGAGGTTCTCATAGATCCCACGATGTTAATTAAGCTTCCCAACTGCAACGACGGCCTCCCCGCGGATGTGGGTGTCTTGCACTATCACGGCATCCGAGACTCAAAATTTGCCCTTGATGCCGTGGTTTCCGGTTTGTTCGGCGTTTCTAGCCCCCCGTCTCCCGAGGTCGCTTTACGCCGTGCTGAGCAAACCAAGTTCGAGAAATACTCGGAGGGAGTGAGGAGTCGCCCCGACATCCGTTTCATTCCCTTTGTTGTCACGGAGTTTGGTACTCTCGGCGGCCACGCCACGGCTTTCTTGACGGAGCTAACCAAGTAGGCAGCCGCCTCTAAAGGGATGCATATGGGCAAGTTGTTGGCCTCATGGCGTCGAAAGTTCTTTGTCGCCGTCCATGTTTCTCACGCGGACAACGTATTGCGCGGTTTGTCTGCCGGATATGAACCTTCCCTTGAACCTGCCGGGTATGTCGCTTCTATGCTCACCTTTTCCGGCATTGCAGCTTCGCCTTGTTTTAAATCGGCTTGCACTTACCCCCCGCGTGTCCTACGACCACTTGCTTCTCATTAGCAACGCACTCGATGAGATCTTGCGGGTTGACAAGACGCTACTCGCGCAAAGTTGTGCATGCTAAAGACGCCATGGCCGCAATAACGAGCATGCCATTCCGTTCATGTATGGTGGCGTTTGGCCGTGGGATTGGCCCATCATGCCGTTGTTTGAACTAGTGTTGCGGACTAACGGCGTGCCGCAAAGGTATAATTTTTCAAGGAGAGCGAGAAATGGTCTCAATGCACCACCTCACTATGGCAGTTGACCTTCATGTAGCTAAATGTAGACACAAAGTTGTTATGCTTTGTCTGTCGCTGTTGTCTTAAATAGCTTTCCGCCTAGATAGCTTGAACCCCTCTTGCTTGGTCCTCGTGCCATGTGATAGGGCTTTCCAACCGTCATCAAGTGACTAGCGACGCGGCTCGTCCAACCTGGGGAATCATATTCTGCATTGGAAATCTCGCTTGGCGCGTCGTATGGCTAATTACATTTATTGTACGTACATGTACTTACCGGGAGGTACTTGTAGTACAATACGCATCATGACCATGGCTATATAGCAGTAGCGACGTACCCACGCGGTACGTCCTTTTGATGGAAAAGCACGAATTGGAATTAGTAACCAGTACATGTACAATGTCATGCAATATACTGTTACATGACTGTACTCGTCACACTTGTACCCTCCCCCTCTTGACAGATGAATGAGGCCGCCGTGAGGCTGATCTCCGTGGTCTAAGCTCCTTTAGTGAAGCACTTTCTTGAACTCAAGAATGCGCGCTGGGTGAGCGTACTTGAAGCCAATGTACGCCTGAGTCTTGGCAAACTTGTGCCATTGGGGCGTCTCCAAGAAATTTTGTAACGTTGTGGTTCGATGGACCTAGTTCAGCCGGTGCCAGACATGTGGATTGTCGCTCGTCATCACTCAAGTGCGTCATGAAGAGTAAATATTTGCCTCGTCGTCCAAGTAACGACTTAATGCACACAACAAAGATGTGGGGGACATTAAGCTCCTCATCGTCTCCTTAAGGAAAAGTTATTGGGAAAGCTCGTCGTAGCGATGCGGTAGAGCAGGGTCGTAGGTTGTTCACATGAAACACAAGGTGTAAGCGGACTATCGTTGGGAGTTTCAATTTGTAAGTGTGTTTTCTAATCTGCTCCCCCACTGTAAAAGGTCCAAGCTCTATGTACCTTAGCTTTTTTGGCTGTCCTCGTAGAAAGAGGTTTGTTGTAACAATTGACACCTTGTCTCCTCTGACGAAGTTCGGGGATCTTGACGGTTATGTACGAGCTTGCATCTCGGCTTTGTGCAGCTATAACACCGAACGTACTAGAGCATGTACTTCCTATAACAGTCTTGTGAAAATAGTAACAATCTTCCTATAGCCGTTGTGACGCGTCTTGCGAAAATGGAATCGAAGGTCGCATGTTGAACATTTGATCAGGGGCTCCTCAAGAGAGAACCCAAAGCTAGCCTCGAAGGGGGTGTGCCCAATTCCGAGCGCACGAGAAGCGTTGTACGCAAATTCCGCTTGATGCAAAAGGTTTGTCCAATTAGATTCGTCGTTGCAACAAAAAGAACGAAAAAGCTGCTGAAACGTGTTGTTGACGCGCTCCGTTAATCCATCCGTCTCCGGGTGTCGACAAGAAGACATGTTTAGACGTGTTCCGAGAAGTCGCCAAAGTGTCTGCCTGAAGCAACTAACGAACTTCGGGTCGCGGTCACTGACTAGCACACGAGGCAGTTCATGCAATTGGTAGACTCTCCGTAAAAACAAAATATATGTTTCCTCGGCTGTTACGCTTTCTGCATATGGCAGAAAATGGGCCATTCTAGTCAGATGGTCGACCACAATTAGCACACTTTCAAAGCCAGCCGAGCAACGTAACCTTATGTGGCTGGGACTTCCGTAGTAAGTCCGTCAATGGAGCCGTAAGGTCGCTAAAACGATGAATAAATCTTGCGTAGAAGTTGCAGAATTGAACGAAACTGCGAGCCTCCTTCTACGTCGTAGGCATTGGCTAGTCTGCAACGGCCTCGACTTTCTTTGTCGAAACGGAAATTTTACCAGCTGACATTGTGTAGCCAAGATATTCCATATCTTGAAGGCCGAAAAGTACTTCTTCATGCGTAACTTCAAGCCCTACTCCTTAAAGCGGTGAAAAACCGGACGCAGGTTAAGCTAGCTTCCATCGCGTCTTTGAGCTGTCGGTTTAGCTCAGCGCGCTTTGCAAGTGACAATATGTTAAGACGTTGGCGTTTCATCGGGCCAATAGTTTCAATGGGGTGATTCCACTGTCGGCTTACATGCGGCGAATTAACGGGCTGCAATAACTCCGGGAAGTCATAATCGAGTAGCGACCGAAAGTTGTCACGTTGTTCTGCAGTAAGCTCCTCTCAAGTGCGAAACTCAGTCGGCTGTTCTGCTGATGGCGAAACGTTAATCTCGTAAAAATCCGCGTTACGTCCCATGTTGTGGCGCGTTTTGCGCATCAGTTTCCGAACTTTAACATATAACACCAATAAACAATTAGGACGTCGCTCCTCAATTTGTGCTTCCACTGCTGTCCCATCCATTAAGGAAAAATCTCGTGTAGTGCCAAATTGCAAAGAGGCATGCTCCTCGTCAAGCCATGGTAAACCCAACACCAAATAAGCAGCGCATAAATCACGTAAGACGTAACAAGTCTTTTGAAATTCGTGACGAGCCAGCTCGAAGGTGATGTCGCGGACAATCGAAGATGTAACACGTTAACCATTAGCAATTCGAACGGGAGTCTTGGTCGGAGACTGACGAGTCTGTAAAGCAAAGCGTCTTACAAAATCATTTGACACAAAGTCAAGAGTCGCAGTGCAATCGGCTAATCCTTAAATAAGCTGTCCATCATCAAGAGTTTTCATTGTTAGCTCAGTGCGAAGAAAGGGTCGAGCTTCCGTCAATAGGGCGGCAGCTTTCGGGGAAAGTAGTTGAAACATAGCGATAGACTTTTCCGTGTCGTCAAGAGGTACAAGTACCGAGGAAGGTTCATTAGGAGGTGTAGTCGGAGCTTGATCGCAAAAAGTACAATCAGCGTCAACTAACCAAAGCTGAAGATGCCAAGAAGCTAGAATAACTACTTCTTCCTAGGTCGGATTGTCCAGCAATTGGCAATTAAATAGTTGTGTCCTCGCTTGGAATTCTTGGTAGAGTTTCAAGTGTCGAGTGAGCTCATTGAACTTAACCCACTAAGGAAGAACAAACACAACCATCGTGGAGGAGTACAATCTTGCAACACTACATTGCAAGACATTACATATGTAGTCGTTACTAATTCTAATTCGTGTCTTTCCATCGGAAAGACGTACAACGTGGGCACGTTGCTACTGCAATTCAAGAAGGGTTTTGATGCGTTATGTACTACCAGTACCTCCCGGTACGCATAAGTACGCACAGTAAAGCTAACCAACCGTACGACGCACCGAACGAGGTTCCCAATGCTAAACGAGATTTCCAATGCTAAACAAGCCGCGTCGCTAGTGTGTTGATGACGGTTGGAGAGCCCTAGCACATGACACGCAGACCAAGTGAGAGCATGTGCAAGATAGCTAGGCGAAGGCTATTTCAGCCTAGTACAGTAGAGGGAGGTGACATGACCAATTTAACAATTCCTTTATTCAATTACAATCTATTGTTAAACACTAAAGAATGAAGCATCCTGACATCCTTCCCTCCTTCTGCACTTCTAACTACATAGACAAGCGCGGCAAGCAAAACATAACAGATTTTGCTAATCGCAAGCCAATTGCCACAAACGACATGTTGCATAATACGGACATAGCTGTCAGAGCGCAAAGAGCGATGGTCGGCAGCACCCATGGAAGCGACGAACTGCCACCAAAATAGCCAGGCGATCAACCAACTCAGCCGCCATCGGCGCCAACCAGCCCCCACCCCCCATAGCGAAGGGGTAGTAGTCATGGGTCGACTGAACCGAAGGCGTGCCAAGCAAAGCATAAGTGCTGAGGTCGGCATCAAGTTTTCCATACAATAAAATTTCATTCATTGCCCCGAATCCGATCGAGCTAATGATGAGGGGACACACCCACCCACACACACACACACACACACACACACACACATTTACTTAATCAATATAGTTTAAATTAATCTTCTCAGGTAATTGCTAGCACAAATATGTTCTATTCTGCTTTGTTTTGTTGCTGCTTGAAGACAATGTGATGGTGCAGGTGGAAAGATGAGGAGATGTCTTACTCCTTGTACTTTAACAAAATATGTTTGTAAATGAACAAAGGAATTGTTAAATGGTTCTGTCACCTCCCTCTACTGCATGGGGCTTAAATAGGTTTCTGCCCAGATAGCTTACGCCTGCTTGTCTCGCTTACGTGTCAGGCGTTAGGGCTTTCCAAACGTCGTCAACTGTGTAGAGACGCGGTTCGACTAGCATGGAGAATCACGACGCGGCTCATTCTGCATCGGAAACCTCGCGTAGGCGCGTCATCTGGCTAGTTAGATTAACTGTGCGTACTTGTACGTACCGGGAGGTACTAGTCGTACAATACGCATCAGAACCCTTGTGAATATGGCAGTAGCGACGTACCCACGCTGGACGTCCGTCCGATGGAAAAGCACGAATTGGAATTAGTAACGAGTACATGTACAATGTCCTGCAATGTACTATTGCAGGACTGTACTCATCACACACACACACACACACACACACACACACACACACACACACACACACACACACACACACACACACACACACATTTACTTATTGAAATTGAAATTGAAATTGTTAACAACATGTACCGTATGCGCCGGTTTACACCAAATACCGTATGCGCCGGTTGTTGTCTCTGGGCCCTCCCAACTATGCCATACAGGGAACTTACAAGTCAGGGCTAGACCGTTAACCACCTAAATCCAACCTCTCTAGGGATGTTCGGGGGTTTTACTCCCCCCCGGGGAGTGTGCAATGCGAGGTGAGGGCAGCGTGCATTCATGGGCGTGCGAAGGTGCAGTGTGTGGAGGCGCGGCGAGAGGTCGTGCGGGATTTGATGCGGTATATGAGTAGGAGATGATGTAGCCATTGGACAGTATGCGTGTGGAGTTGTGCAAGGATGCGAGACGTGTCGAGGCGTGCTTTGGAGATGAGTTTGTCAGGAGGGTCTGTGTGGGCGGTAAGTAGGGAGGTGAGACTTGTGATGGTGGATGAGTGCGGTGTACCCGTGCGGCTCATGACGATGGGGAGGATGTCTACCATTGTACTAGGCCAGTGGCTGCGGATGGCGTTTGCAAGGGGTGTGTATTTGGTACGTATGAGGTGAGCTGTTTGGGAGAGGTTGTGGTCCGTGTAGTACTTCCACTCCCTATCTGAATTTTTTTAACTGATAAGTATCGGCGGCGACCGTGTGTGTGATCGACGAATCGAAGTTCGAGGAGGCGGATAAAGTCGGGTTTGTGTGCGGGGGGTCGTAGCGCGGGGGTGAGAATCTCGGGGGGGGAGGATGGCGGGGCACGAGGCTAGGGAGTCGGGCGAGAGACCTTCGTCAGCAGCAACAAGGCGGGTGGGCATGTAAGTGGGGTGGGGGGGTGACAGTCAAGAGGGGTGTGGGTGGGTGTGGGGGATGTAAATGATTTGATGGATTTGTTACCGAAGTCCGTAGTGATGGTTTCCCATCGACCTCCGTTGTGGCGTTCCAAGAGGGAGAGTAGGAGTTGCAGCGCAATGTTGTGTCGGTCATGTCTTAGGCCAGACATGGTGGGGTAATTACCGGCCATGTGGCCATTGCTAGTGAATTGGCCACACATGGGGCAGCGCAAGGTGGGGTTGTGTGTGAGAAGGTGGGTGTTGTGGACTCCCCACATGAATTCTTGCTTGTGGGTGAATTAGATGTTGGTGAGTGTTGTGTGTTTTTTGTGGAAAGAGAAGTCGGCGCCGTCCTCCGCGGCGCGGGCGAGGAGGGCACCGTGTTTGGATGTTTGTGAGAGGGGTGTGTCTGTGTGTGTGTTTGGTGCTGTAGGTGTGAGCGTCAGCTTTGAGATTGGTGTATCTGAAGGGTATGGGTTCCCCCAGGGTTTGTGGAATGAGGGTGTATGGCCATGTCTAGTGGCCTATCGACACTTCTTAACCTGTGGTGTATGTAGTGTCGGGTGGGTGACCATCCGCGACTTGGTTAGCTAGACTGTCTGCGAGGTCGTTGCCGAGTGAGTGGTTGTGTGCTTTAATTTTGCCGTTGTGTGCTTCTCTACGGATGCCAGCGTTGCAACGGGTTTTGAGGGTGTGTGTGATGGAGAAGAGTGTGTCGCGGTGGATGTTGTGGCGGACATTTACTTAATCAATATAGTAGGATAAGCAATAAGTAAATTAATATGGTGTAAAAGCCCATAAATACGCGGAAAGGGATAAGAGGGGTATAAACATCGATTTTTTAAAAATTGGAAACCACCAAGAGAATGATACCACAGAAAACCAAAATAGGCATCTTGGTACAAAGTCATTTTCAATTAGAATGTACCTTTTATGAAAGAAAAGCCAGTGAAAACATCCAAACAAAATGAGAAAAATAAGGAGGAAATAAAAACCACACAGGCCCAAGCCCGAGGAACTGGGAGGCATGCCAAAGCATCGGCACTGCCCTCTTGCAGAGCATCGCGAAGATAGGAACTCAAAATTAAGGATTACCATGAAGAGCAAGCAGAAAATAAAGATAAAACATGAATAGCAGCAGAAAGCCGTGGCAAGAATTCTCGCCGGATATCCCCCTAAAACCGTCGAAAAGTGCAAAATCTAAACCGGCATCCGTCTGAACTTCACATGATTGCGGTGACAGCAACAGCCAAAGAAACTTACCAATTAAACTAGTACAAGTACCTGTACCAGTGCTATTGTTTTTCTTTTCAGGTGCTATGCTATTATCGAGTACCTTATGCTCCATCGATTCCTAAGGGGTACCTTAAAACTCACAGTAGAAGTAAAACTCAGAAATTGCTTTGTACAGTGTATTGCTGAATATAATAAGTACTGTTTATTTAGCGTTTCGCACCCGATGGTGAAGTAGCACAACTAATTTACCCCTGGCAAATTAGTTTTAAAATGCCAGTTTCACCGCATGTAAATTGCGACTGTGTACGGGTAAGAATGGACATGGACAGGGGGAAATGAGGGGGGACCAGAAGAAGAAGGAGTGTATCCTCGTACGCATCCTCGTACAAGCGCGATCGGGGGGGGAGTCGCGGTCCCACGACAGCTCATCCGTAGCACTCACCCCACTCGAGCGCGTAAGATGTACCCGCGACGACTGACATGCTATCAATGCGCCCAGGCAGGAGCCGGCCAGGGCATAGCATATAGTAATGAAGTGCATATTCCCACTGGGGTTACCGACTTTTGAGGCGGAGCCTGTACTTGGCAGCGCGCGGGTTGCCAACGGGATATGCTCCGATAATCAATAGGGCAAGCGTGACAAGAGGGTCACGTACTTGAAGGCACGGCAAAGCGAAGCGCAACTTCACTGCACTACGGGTAGGTACTTCAAGGAGTTTCTCGCATCTACAGTGCAACAAATTCGTAATCACCTCTACTCCCGTTGTCGTCGGAAAGAATTGCACATCATCGCTCATACAGTCTGCTTATCAAGGTCCGGTTTATAAACTGTCTCACTGACATCATTTTATTGCGGGCCGAGACAAAGGAGACAGCCGATGAGACCCGCCTCAGATAGGTCGTGCCTGTATGCCAGTGCGCCCTAAGAAATATCGCGGATGGCACTCCATTTATATTAACGCCTCGAGGAAGATGCTCCGTGGTAGTAGCAGCCGCGCGCGTGTGCAACTACTATGTAGGCACGTAAAGGACGGACACGCGCTACATTTATTCTGGTATATATAGTACCGTTCCACCGTGCGTCCCGCCGTATACTATAATTACTTACGGGTGTGCCTCAATAGCATACAGTATAGACGACGAGTGCCAGCAGTATCTCGTTGTAGTAGTGTAGTTGTGCTGCAAAGCCGCCCACGCGGCGATGTAATGCCGGCAACTCGGACAGATATGTGCCAGTTATTGATGTGTCATCCCTCATTCCTGATGCTGAATAAGTATCCTTCGTGCGTCAGGTCTGACTGACAAAGCATATCATCAAGCCCGATAATCAATAATCAACACGACGCCCGCCAAGCAAGCACTCTATCTGGGAAATCGACATTGCTGGACGGCGAGCGAGGTAACCCGCTGTATATGATGTCCATAGACTGTATTCCCTCGTCGACAATTTACAAGCGCCCCATAATATAATATCATCTATATCCCAGTCGTCCGAGCTACTCGCGCGTGCTAGTCAGTTAATCAGCAAAACAAAAAACGCTATTGGACGTCAGTCATCGCTGACGAACAGACCTGCTAACACGAATGCTCCCGTCTTCAACAAATGTGACCGGCATCTTCGATCCGGACATCAGCGTGACGTACATATATATACGCGCCTTTATTGGAATATGCATCAAAATTGATTGATATTATTTATTATGAATATATTGATGATTTTCATGTATACGCGCTCCATCGGAACTCCATCAGACGTCTAAAGTGCGACGCTGTGACGCCTATACCGCAGAATAAAACCAGGTTGCCTCTACACTAATAACAACTCGCATGATGCGTAAATGCGCAGCATGTGCACTTGTGCTCCGGCCCCTACTATGATAACACGACCTCAGCGTAATTTTTCTCAGGAGCGACATCATATTCTAGTTTGCTGTTATTTCCATATATATTTTCATTTTCCCACCGTCGTGCGTATATTAAGTCAAAATAAATAAGGGCGCGCGTGCGTATTCACTGTTACGTTGTTTGCATATACACGCGCGCGCGTCTGCGAATGACATGTATACCATAATATGACTATTTTCGTTGCAGCAATAATAAGGCGACAGCAGCAATAATATATATATATATAGCCGCGCGACTTTGCCCTCAATGGCGGCGCGGTGATCGAGGTAGCATCCGCCGTGTAGCAGGCTGCCTATAATAATGCCATATCTATGATGTATGGTCAGTAGTTCATTCACTGCTCGCTTGGAATGTTGCAAGCATTGCTAGCAGCTTCTCTGTCTAGTTGTCGCCATCGTTGTTTCTCGTATCAAGTATCGCTGTTTTTTTTTTGCGCCCCCGGGATATGCGCCCCCGGGATATTACGTTGAAAGATTCTGCCGTGTTTATATTATTGCACCCGTCTGATGAAAGCCATCTCGATATCGTACCATCGAATAAGCGATGGTCGCACAATTCTCCTCGTAGACCATGATAGTACTATAATCGCTGCATTTTTATGGTCAGATTGATTTGAATCTAGAGGTTTGCATATCCAATATCATGTGTACGGGACAGTAACTCTAGCGGTTACTGTTACCGTTAATATCGGCGCGGCTTACCTGCAGGGCAACCACCTTGCCCAAACAGTTAGACGCAGCCAACGACCAACGACTTCCCCAACGGTCAGCTCTAGCTAGCCCGTGCCTTATAAGCCGTAGCTAGCCACGAGCCTAGGCACTCTCTGCTTTCGCGCTCAGCCAATCTAGGCTTCGCGCGAATGCAGTCTCGACTCTAGTAGTCGAGCAGGGTGTCAGTTTTACCTTTTCGTCCCATGCGCACTCGAGCGTCACGCGACACTTCCCCTCGTTCAGCTACGCAGTTCCCCACTATGCAGCCCGAGCAGTCTACATCCGCCGCAGCGGCCGACCCTCACGCTACCACACTCGAACAACGCACAGCCGAACAGATTCGTACGGCGGTTTTGGAATCGGAACAACGCATTACTGAGCAGTTTTTGGCGGCTAACGCTGCCTTACTCGCTCAGCTTCGACAGCCGACAGCCACACCCGCTACTACTTATCAACAGCAGTCCATTCCCACCGACGCGACCACAGCGACGGAGGGTGGTAAGGAGGCCCCCGAGCCACCTATCGACCTGCTCGACGACGAACCCGACCCCTCCGCGGCCGAGTTTGTCGACTTCACCTACTACGGCGAAGTCATCCCGGCCGGCCTCGAACGTCCCCCCCGCGACGTCGAGGAGCCACGTCTGTGGACTCTCACGGACGACACCGCCCGTGCCCTAAGCGACAAACGCACCCAAGCCGCATACGACGAGTACCTACACATCGGGTGCTATGCCTTCTTCGACAGTTGCGCCAACGCGGCAATTGGCGAGGCTTTGGACACGTTGTCGCACGGCCCACCTCTACCTACGGAGCAGGCGGCAGCGATTGCCCTCATCCGAGCGGGCCATCGCACCCACACAGCGACGGAGGAGGCCGCCCGTACTCGATTGGGCTTCCTCCGCCTCACCAAGGGCGGACAAACGAGCACGGATGCGGACCGCGTGTTCGCCGAATTGGCACACGAACGCTTCTGCCGACCGCGTCCTACCGCGGTCTCCGGCACATTGGACGCGCTACGCCAAGCTTTCGTCGACCGCACGCTTGAAGTCAGCCTACACGCTGCCAGCAAGGCCGCCGCCGGCGCCGCTTTCGCAAAGGTCACACCGGACAAGCCCAACGGCCCCGACTCTCGGAGCCGCAAAGCCGCCGCCGACAAACGCAAGGCCGCCGCAGCAGCAGCAGCCGCGGCACGAGCAACCCTCCCACCCAAGCCGACCGACTCGGCTAAAACCCCAAGCAAGAAATGATGGTGTGGCCCGCCGCGCCGATTCCTGCTCCCCGACATCTTCCTTCATGCGCCACCGCGTACGTCGAAAATGGCGGGAGTGGGAGCGCATCGGCGCGAGCGGCCAAGTCCTAAGTTGGATCCGCCACGGCGTACGTGTGAAGTTCAAGCACGGCCTACGTCCCAAGCCGTTCAACCATGGCATCTCAATGCTAGACGCCACACCCGACCAACTCGAGTTTCTCAACTCGGAACTACCACGCTTCGAGGCTTGCGGCGCGTGGGAGCGCTCTACGAACCCACGCTACGTCTCCCGGATGTTCTTAGTTCCAAAACCCGGATGCAATCAATGGCGCTTGATTATCGACCTTCGCGAACTCAACCGCTACTGCTCGACGTTCAACATGACTTGCGAGACCCTCAAGCACCTCCGCCATCTATCTCGACCGGGGGACTACTTCGTCTCACTCGACCTCGCCGATGGGTACTACACCCTTGGCATCCGGGAGGAAGACCGGGATTACTTCACGGTCAACTACCGCGGCACCTTATGGCGCCTCGCGTGCCTCCCGATGGGGTGGTCGGGCTCCGCTTACTACTTTTGCAAACTCACGCAAGTGTTTACGAACCACCTACGCCGCCCACCACCTCCCACGCCCGCAGCTACACCGGCCGGCCCACGCCACCCGTCCAAGCGCTTCCTTCGAAACGCGCGATGGCGAGGAACTCGACTACTACCCTACATGGACGACTTCCTCTTCTTGGCGGACTCCTACGACGAGGCACTCTTACTTCGGCAGCGCGTCCAAGCCCTGCTCGACAGCCTCGGCCTACAGCGCAACCCCAAGAAAGGTGTATGGACGCCGACGCAAGTCGGCGACCACTTGGGCCTCACGGTCGATTTACACCGCGGCGAATTTCGCGCCCCACTCGCAAAACTGCACCACCTAGCACAACACGCTTCGTCCTTGCTCGGACGGGCAGCGTCCAACGCACGATGGCTACCCACACGCCAACTCGCAGCCTTCGCGGGAAAAGCGCAATTTCTCTACCTCGCCATCGCGCCCGCCCGGTTCTTTTTGCGCGAGCTCCACAACGTGTTGGCTACCCGTACCGGTTGGGGGGGACGTGTGCGCCTCACCCACCAACTCCGGCGCGACCTCGAGTGGTGGCGCACGGTACCCTCCCAACACAACGGCCGGTCGATCTACAAGCCCATCGAGACCGCCTATTTGCACGCGGACTCGAGCGACTACGGATGGGGGGCGGTCCTCAACGAGGACGCCAATTACCAAGCCCGCGGGTTTTGGAGCGCCACCGACCGCCTCCAACACATTACGTGGAAGGAGCTTCGGGCCGTCCGGCACGCGGTCGAAACCTTTCTCCCGCAACTCCGAGGACGACAAGTCCTCCTCCACGAGGACAACACTGCCGTGGTCGCCGTCCTAACCAAGCTAACTTCCCGGTCTCCCGTCATGATGACCGAGCTACGGCGTTTGTGGTTCCTACTCGACACCAACGACATCCACATCCGCCCACGCTACATCCGGTCGGCCGCCAACGTCTGGGCCGACACGCTCAGCCGCGAACTGGACTCCGAAGACTGGCAGCTAAACCCTCAACTCTTCAACCACCTTCAGCGTCGGTGGGGCCCGCATACAATCGACCGGTTCACGTCTATGCTCAACACGCAGCTACCACGCTTCAACGCCCGCTGGCGCGACCCCTTGTGCGAGGACATCGACTGCCTACACCTCCCCGACTCGGCGTGGAGACGCGAGAACAACTACTGCAACCCCCCTTGGTCGGCCCTACCCGCACTCGCCGCGAAACTCGAACAAGCTCAAGCCGAGGCAACAGTCATCGCCCCCTACTGGCGAAACAAAACATGGTACCACGCGTTCGCCCGCCTGGCCACCGAGACCGTGCACTTCCCAGCGTCCCGCGACCTGTTCTTCCCCGGCAGGCTAGGCAGGCAAGAAGGGGTCGGACCTCCCGCTTGGAGCATCGTGGCCTTTCGGCTAGCACTCCCGCTTGGCTCTACACCCGACGCGGTGCGATTGGCCGAGCGATACGCCCGAACCGATTAAATGCGCCTGTACAGGACGTCCGCCCTCTGCGTACAGGACCCCCGCGCTACGAATTACGCCTCGAAGCAGCACAGTCGCCCTGGTCCTCCGAATTGGCTGAAACTTTTCATGACCTCCTAGGATCAGATAAGCTCGGGGTTACAGCGGTTGCCCTACTCAGCAACTCGCTAGCGCCCTCGACGTACCTGAGCTACCAGAGCGCAATCCGACAGTTTTTTATTTTTTGTGCAGAACAAAATATCGCCCCGCTACAGGCCACGCCGGCCACCATGGTCCGCTACACGGCCTGGCTAGCCCTCTTGGGAACGGTCGCTGCCAACTCGCTGCAGCCTTACTTCAGCGCAATTAACAAGTACTTCCGCGACCACCGGCGCCAACCTATCGCCGTGGGCGAACCCCAGACCCTGTCTGTGGGCGTCTTTTGGCCAAATTGTAAGCAAGCTGACATCTTTGGCAAAACGTGCCCTAGGGTAAACGCTAGAAGTCCAGATGTGCCTTTGCTTTGGTCTCCTGCACGTCGTGTCCTAACTACCAGGCAAGGATTAGTGGTTCTCTTTGCTCACAATCATCCACCGCCCCTCCTCGTTGCGTCGGTCTGCTGACGAACAATAATCCTTATGTAATTCTTATAGGTAGTGCATCGCGCCGCAATTTATGAAAGGACTGACAAAGCAGGGAAGAGGACATAAATAAATGTTAACCATGATATAAAATACAGGCAATTCAATACAGTTGATATAAAATTAAGGTATTATTGGTACTTTTTGCCTCTCACGCAATGTGATCGATGCTCATTATTATTCGGCCATTATTTATTCTATTCGCCTTATTCGGCCTGTTTGGTTTTTTCCTCCTTTCTCGAGTTAGCTTAGTAGTGGTTTCCAATGCCTTTTCTTGTAAGAATATTTTGCTTATATTCGCCATGTCCTTCCGATTGTCAGCCATCAGATGTAGGTGCTGTATTGGCACGGACTGGACTGAGCTGGACCGGACTGGACTAAAGATGATTACCTTGCTTAAAGTCCCCTGTGCCTGTAGCTTGTCGTTTACATGTCCATCGTTTTTTATTAACACCACATTTATCGCTAGCAAGGAGTTGACCCCACCCGGAGCCGCATGTGCCGTGCCCCGGCGGACGGGTATGGTGTGTCTTCGGAATTGGAATGGTCGTTATTCAGCAGAAACATTTATTCAAAGATGCAAATAAGCAAACTGGATTCTGATGTTTCGATTTCATGCGTTATTTTAGCCCCCTCCCCTCCCCCTTCAACTCAATTTCTATGGATCTCTTCGATTGCTTTTACATTACTGGCATATTCAATGATTGAAAGAGGCCACTGCCACAACCTTATTTCCTGGAGTGGTAATGGCCTATTGGCTAGTTAAAAGAGGTCACTGCCACACCCTTTACCGTGGCACTTCGTAGCTGTGTGCACAAGGGTGTCATACATATGCTATTCGCTAGCGAACATTATTAAAAAGCGAGCATACAGCAGTACGGGTACTTGCTATTTATGATCTGCTCGCGATACATGTACTGAAAAAGATACAGTAAACTGGGCGAGCCTTTTTGATTCACTTCTGTAATCAAATTTATTACATTGAAAAGTTAAATCCCGAGATGTTGCTCGGAAGACGGCAGTCTAAACTGTTTAAGTTTAAAACTCTGATGGTTAATCTACTTAAAAACTATGCCGTCCCTTTACCTTCCCTTTGCCATGCCTTGGATTCTATTACCCTCTTGTCACCATTACTCTCTTGCCCCCCCCCCCCCTTTTTCCATGTCCACGTTCCTATAGATAGTGCTTTTTGTAGTCGATCTAAATCATGAATCGATTTAAAACGATGCCCAGGTATAGACACGTATACAAATGAGCAAACTGGATTAGGCCGTTCCGATCGCATGTGTTATTTTAGCCCCCTCCCCCCCACCCTATTTGAATGGATATTCTAGTGCTTTAATAGTACTGGCCTAATGGCTAATTGAAAGAGGCCACTGTCACAACCTATTTTTCCTATATCTGTTCTGGCCTAATGTCTAATTAAAACAGGCCACTGTCACAGCCTTTTTCCCATAGCAGTACTCGCCTAATGTCTAATTGAAAGAGGCAACTGCCACAACATTTTTTGCTGTAGCAGTACTGGCCTAATGGCTAATTGAAAGAGGCCACTGTCACAGCCTTTTTCCTATAGCATTGCATAGCTGTGTGCAAAAGGGTGTGATATGTCATATGCAGACATTAGGGTTTAAAAGTAAAAGTGGCGAAGGGGCGAGGCACTTTTGGGAACCATGGGTATACTACGAGAAGCATGGATCTCCTAGTACTTCTAGAACAATACTGGCTTACATGTGGCTACATGGGGTCACTGCCACGACTTTTTTTACCGAAGCAATGCATAGTCGTGTGTAAAAAGGTGTAATATGCCATGTGCCAGTATGATATGGAGAGGGGTGGGGCACATTTTGGAAGCACGACTGAAAAAATTTCCTGAACTGACGTGCCATTCATTATCATGCTTCCACCCAATATAGGTTGTACCCGAAGGACAGCAACCTCGCAATGGCACAGCAAACTCATTGCGCTACATGCGCCGGGCCCAACACCAACTGTGGTGTTATAAGCAGTAATGATTGGGAGATGAGCCAGCCCGAGAACGCCACTGTGGGCGGCCATCAATACGGCGCCGCTCATACCAACAAAATAAGAGCGTTCAAGCCAAGACGTCTATTCCTGGATAATTGGCTCAGTGACTGCGATGAGACTATGTGCCTTGGTGGCCGAATCCACCCGAACTTATCGCAGATGAAACGACCAATGTGTGTGAGCACTACAAATAAGCAGGAAAGGCAGTCGGTGATGACTCCTGGGCCATCCATCAGCCACTCGGACTCCGTCATGTGGCCCAGCGCACCTCACCAGATTACCGGCAATGAGCACTACCACCACCAACAGAGCCCTCGCAATCTTGTCGCCTACCACCCTCCTTTCGCTTTCCAGCAATTTTCAAATGAATCAGTCAGCGTTGGACTTTCAGGTGGATCATACGTTGGTGAAAGGAGCTGGGACCAGCTTTGCCCGCAGCTGAACCAGGACACTCTCTACCGGAGCGACAGCAACCACAGCTTTCAGTACAGCTGCCCCTCAGGCGCCGCGAGCCCCCTCGGGCGCCGGGTCGAAGCCAGAAGTGTGTTCCATGACCTCGCTCCACAGAATGCAACGATGATGAGTGCGGAAGGGGTCTTAGAGGGGCAGTTGGACCAGCTGCTTTACAGTGCCTGTGAAGCGGTACAACCCGGGCAGTGGTCATCCTCAAGCAATTTGCTGCAACCTTATGGGAACATCCATCCTTTTCAGCAACCGTCTGAAACTGAACGCATTCACGATGTGAAGCAGCAGCACTTGAACTTCGATGAGGTACGCCGTGCCAAGATGATCATTCTCGTCTAATTTTTGATATTAAAGTTGAAACAGCAGTGAACTCTCACCTTTTATCTGTGGCAGTGCTTGATCCCGCTACTCTCATTATGCCATGCTTAGACACACAAAACTGATAACTGACTTGGATTCAATCTAATGCTGTGGTTTTACCCCCTCTACGTGACAGGAAGCCACAAAGACCTCAGACAGCCACAACAGCTGGCATGCCTGTGTTCCTGAGCAGTATGGATCAGCACCGACAGTGAAGGGTTCCACGGCATGCATATACTCGCATGCGGGAATTCAGAATACCTTCGCTCCTGGAGTGCTGCGACAACCGCAATCTCAAGAGCAATTAGGCCCATTCGCAGCGACTTTGCTTGTGCCACAGTTGCAAACAGTTGCCACAGTGGCAAACCAACAGCAGCAGCAACAGCAACAACAACTTGTTCCTTCGGGCCTCCAAGACCAGCATGCCGCTGCTGAGGAAGCTATCTTGGGTCATGGCACCTTTGCCGGAGACGATATTAAAGGCACCATGCTTGACGGCCTACTAAAATCAGAGTTGGAGATGAACTTGAATGGAAAGGGCGCTGATACCGTCGACAACGGTTATGTGTGGTTGATGCGCCCAGAGTTGAATACCAACCAACTTTCCAACAATCAGTTTGCTTTCAATAATTACGGCGACTCGTTGTCAGCATCTACGCAGCAGCTCCAGCGCACTCGGTCATCCATTAATCAGACAATTTCGTTTGCTGATTTGACCGAGGATGCCATGACCAACTCTGCAAGCAACCCACAAGGTACATCTGCCGCGCACACCTCTAATATCTTCACATGTCATTTGTTCATAGCACCTGGAATGGCGGCACATCATACCACATTGCCATGCTCTGCTACTCCTTTTGAATGCAAGCTTCCCACCATCGAATTGATTTGCTTCAAGTACATTCTGATTTCGCTAATTTGAAGACTTTTCTATTTCTTCTAGTGCGAAACTCACCCCTGGTAAACTCTCCCTCTTGAATGCAAACAACGGTAGCTGACGACAGTGTAGATGTTGTGATATATAATGCAACAGGACAGAATGGCTCCGCCCGTCCTGGTTTCATATACTCGAGCCCCGTCAAGCAGAGGAAAACTAGCCATGTGCTTGGCTGCGCCGCCGTCTCATCCTTGAAGCTAGATGAATCTGCCGGCGATCTGCCTCCCGTCTGCGATCCACCCGAGCCCGTCAAAGATTCTGAAGTAGCATCCGACCGTGCAGCCAAGGTGCAGCGCATGCTGGGAAGCGCCGATGTGAAGGCTAAAACAGAGATGCCAATGGCAAAGAAGCGCAATAAGAGTAGTGTCTCTGCCGCTAGTGTGGGGCGCACGGCTAGCGGGGCCCCCGCCAGCAAGCTGCCTCCCTCCAAATTCCGTGGTATCACTCGTCACAGGACCACCGGCCGTTATGAGGCCCATCTATGGGATCCCACCGCGGAGCGTACCTCAACCAGTCCCAATGCCAGAAAGCGCGGCAAGCAGGTGATGTCCAACCTGATCCCCCTGCTCGCATGAGTGCTCCCTTGAATGCACACAAACTCTCTTCCTCCCTCTCCCTCTCCCCCCCCCCCCCCCCTCTCTCTCTCTCTCTCACCCCCCCCCTTCCCCCCCCCTGCCTCGTGTTTTGCGGCTGGTATTGAAGGATCACAAAGCTCTGACAATCGACTGAATTCACCATGTACCTAGATCTATTTGGGTGGCTATGCGGACGAGATTGAGGCAGCAAAGACTTACGACAAAGCATCCATCATTTTTTGGGGTGACAAGGCGCGGCTCAATGTGAGGGCCACCTCAACACTCAATACCTTGTAGCTGCTATCACAGTCATATTCGCCTTTTTTTTTTTAATGTCGTCGGCGTGCCCAATCGCCATTTCACGCTTCAGGATTATCTGTCATGCATATCACCTACAATAATTTTTCTCCACAATTGGGTCAATCAACTCACACAGTGCGTCTTCATCTTTGTCGGGTATTGATCATTACTATTGAAGTTGTGTCATTTAATATTGTAATCATGCATTCTGTAGTTTCGTAGCTCTTAGCCAAGGACGAAAATCAATAATTTGCTTACAAAAAAGCTGTGGAGACCACCAAGAAAATTAAACCGATATACATATGTTATCAAAACATGCCACCTGTCCACCACTTGCTACCATTCAACCACTCTCCCGCTCATTCCATGTAAGGCGAAGCAGCCGGGATCCCCTTTGTCATACCCTCGTTACTTGTGGGCTAATGTTTGTGCGGGGGCTCAATATTATAAGGGTTGATCGGAATGTGATGCTTTCGATAGTGTAATATGCGCGACCGGATCACAACGATGAGTGCGACGTCGACGGTTGCCTCGCACCTAGCTTACCAGCGGCCAACGGCGCGGGACAATCTCTCATTGTAGCGGGACGAATTGTTCCATCTTGGGAAAGCGCGCTTTGTATTACTTGTAATCCAGCAATATTGAAGTGTTCCCAAATAATACGGGGATTTTACTTATATTATATATTATTATATATCTATTTTATTTCGCTACGGGGAGTACTGGTCCACGTAAATGTACCCGTACCGTACCTACACTAATGTTACGGGACGAAGAACGAACTGTACTGACATATATACAGGCCAGCAGTATAGTCCGGTTACGGTACGGGTGCATTGCATAGTACGGGCGCAATGAAGTCGTATACATCAGCTGACGTACTGCTCGGATTGCCACTAGCTTGCTCAGTTGGTAGTTGGTACCCTTTTGCTTGGTGGTCTCCACTGCTTTTTCTTGTAAGAAAAACTTGATGTAGTTAGTACCTTGCCGACGGGTACCCTACCCTCCCGGCTTGTCTCTTGCCTGAACACAGCTTTAAGGCCGGTTCTTAGGTGAGCTCTGCCACCATCCGCGAAAGATGAGAGTTTTCACCTTGCCGACGGGAGCAACAGAAAGCGCTTCGGATGTTATTTACACGATTGCTTACAGCGATATGTTATGTTTGCGCAGTAATCCACAAAGCCATGATCTCATAACACGGTTTTTGCTCACTTTACACTTAACTAAGCATGCGAAGCTGAGAATGACTCAGCCTACTATGGTAATGGTTCCGTGACCCCAGTTCCCAGAATATGACTACTCCAAAGACATGGCGCCCTTGGCGGGTCTTACCCGCGAGGCCGTGGTGGTGTTTCTTCGCCGCGCAAGCACCGGCTTTTCCCGAGGCGCTTCCAAGTTCCGTGGAGTCACCAAGCATCACATGCAAAATAAGTGGGAGGCCAGGATTGGACGTGCGGATGGAAACCGTTACGTGGTGGGTGGACAAGAATGTAGCACCAAGCTTATTACAGAAGTTAATAAGCATATAAAATTTGGCCACTTGCTGTGTTGCACTCCCATGATAGCTAATAACACCCGTTTGTTGTGGTCTGCTTGTTTCGTGTAGTATTTGGGAACCTTTTCAACCCAGGAGGAGGCCGCTCGCGCTTACGACCGCGCCGCCATTCAGTACAAGGGTCCCCACGCAGTGACCAATTTCGACAGCGAGAAACATTGAGCCATGCGCAGTCAAACAAGGGATGTCCACCCTCGTTGTCATGTGATGGGGAGGGCGACGCTCTTGCACCGTCAACACTTCTAGTGTCAACGAGAGGCTGCGAAATGGAGAGCTAAGAAAATGAAGCGAAGCGCTGAGAATAAGTTAGGCGTGACATTAGACTTTTCACGACTTCATGATCGATCACGGTTCAATACCCCTACGAGGACAAGTAAGACTCAGTAACCTCATTTGATTGCTAGGTATTTATTGTTATTTTGTTAGGCGATAGTATGAGGGGTGAATCAGTAGGCACACGTTTGCGTAGCCTTCGGGAAGCAAAAGTATCTGGTATTCGTAGAGTGTAGAATAGCGTGTATTTATTTGCAAAATTTTGTGTGCATGTACCTCCATAATAATTGTAGTGTATTTTGTAACAGATGCAGCCCCTTTAGCTCGCCTGCAGTAAGTCTCACACACTTCACTTTCCTCCGACCTCTTGAGGTTAATGTAGTATTCTCCACCAGGAAAGTGGGTCCGGACATTGAATATGTCGTGCATAAGATAGCTAGTCAAGAACATGTGCCCCTCTCAGCTCGATAAGCACGATGACACTCAGGTACCACCCAGATGTATTAGTGCAAGGAAGCAAGCAGTTAACCGTTGTTCCGTATGGTTGGTTGCGATCTTAAAGCGAGTGTTGTAGGACGAGTTTGTCGAAATGCTAAGCTCATATGTTCCCAAGAAAATGTTTAAACTGTACACGTCGTCATGAGCACCACGTTCGACACTTATTTATTCGCCAAACTCAATAACTTCCGATTCGGATCACAAAGCATCGACATGTTCGCGCCACAAAAGTTACGTACAGAAACTGCGCCGTAATGAGTAACGGCTACGGTCATCGCCCCACGGTGGTCTCCTGACACCCCACCTTCCCCACCACCCTCTCCCCCGGCATCAGGCCCTTTCGCATCAACACCACCCCTCCCCTTGCCCCCACCACACACATCGATTCGGAATTCCTCTTCCCCTCGGACCACCACTACCCTCCATGCGACGTCACACGCATCATTTCCAAACACAAGGACATTGAATACGGTCACACACAGTACATGGTTGAATGGCCCCCGAAACACCTCACGGATTGGGACATCCAACTTCAACTCGACGACGGCTTCCACTTCATCTCCTCCACCCCCACCTCAGTATGTCTCCCCACCCCTCCCAATTCATTTGCTCTATTTGCCACGACCCCCTCCGCCTAGACCCCACTTCATTTTGCAGCACATGCCCGCACTTTGCCGTCCATTCCCACTGCCGCCCCGCTCAGGGGCCCGTCACGTGGCAATGCGATTGGTGCAACCGCGGGCATAAGCACGACCTCACCCGCCTACACAAGGTCATGTGGGCCCCCTAAGGAGGATTGTGACTAATTTGGAACACAAAAAATGGAAATTGAAATCAAAACTGTTCACAACATGTGCCGGCAAACTGAACCGACTGCTGTCTCTCGGGCCACTCTACTTCGCCATTCAAGACTTATTAGCAAGCTGGGCCCGGGTCTCTTCGACGAGGTACACCTATCGACACACCTAGCTACAATGTTTGTCGACGTTCCTCGGGAGTTTAAAAAATGTAAGCAACCGCAATAATTGCCAGTGTCCCCCCGCCTAAGCAGTAACAGCGTAAAACTTTTTTGTAATCAAGAAAACATATCTAAAAGTAAGTCTACTTGTCGAGAAATGCAAAACTAACCTGCTGCTCGACCTTCAAGATGCACGACCCGCTCCCACCGAACCGGGGTGCCGACCGGCCAAGGCCGGTCGGCGTTCGGGAGGGACGACGGGCCAGCCTAATCTAGCTCCCGCGTGACTTCGGTCTTGCCGAAGATAGGAGGGAAAAGGCTGGCAAAAAACCCCTCATCGCGTGGTCGCTCGTCGATCCCGCCGTCGCATCCCGTACACCCCGTCCCAAGGTCGTAGCCGCGTCCAACGACGCGACGGTCCTCCTTGTCGAGGTCCCCCGTCACCTCGAGGGCATGTGGGGGGAACCGAGAAACACAGACATAGAAAAAACTAGCGCTCTTGCCTCCGCGCCTGAATTTTCCCGCTCATTTCCTCGGTTTTTTCTCTGTCTGGTACCCAGGTACCTGTCGGTTAGTCCGGCATGTGGCCGTACCCTCCCCCCCTTATCGCGCGTCCACCTAGCAGACTTTGTTGAGGTTGGGGCCTCCGCGCTCACCCGGCCCCCCCCGCAAGAGTCTCGTCTATCCGGGTAGTGGGTGTCGAGGAGGGGGGAGGGGGTAGGTCACCGTAGTCGGATCCGGCGGGCCGCGGGCGCACGGAAATTATTCCAAAAAACCCTCCGTACGGGGTTTTTATCTTATCGCTCCTTCCCTCGCGACTAGCCTCCTTGCCGCCCAAGCTTACTCCTCCCCCCGGGAGATGTAACTTGTTGGCGTAGCGGCGCGCTAGTGAGCGCCCTACCATGGTGCTGCTCCCCAACTAGCTCGACGCCGGGTACGGACATTAGTTTAGTTTCCTAAAATGCCCTCCGTACATGGCTTTCCGGCGGCGGCTGATCCTGAGGATCGTCGCCGCCTCACATAGCCGCTCTTCCGTCTACGACCGGCCGCCGGCCTGCGCCGTGTCTTGCCTCACCCCCCCGGGAAGGGTCGATTGGCACATGTCTGGTCGACGGCTAGCGAGTGCCCTTTCCTAGCGTTGCTTCCCGGCTAGCCACCACTAGCTCCAACACCCGCCTCCCACCGCTGATCCGGCCGTACCCTCCTCGCCTTCAAACGCTCCTGTTGTAAAGGCCCCACCCCCTCGAGGTAGGAGTGTATTCAGCAGTATCTGACTGCGAAAAAACAGAACACCAAAAAACTTAAAAAACAATTCTTAGAAAAGCAGCTACAACTTTTTGTAAAAACATCAAATTCAGATTCTGAATATACGACGAGAATGCTACAATTTTCAGGATGTTCAAGAGCCTTTGACCGGCTTCATCCGATTTCAAACGTGTAAGGATGCCTCGGGACATATGGGCGATGCGTGTAGAAAATCGCCTTCCGACCCACGCAGAATCTTTCTGGCGCAGCAACTACGCGCCAGAAAGGGGTGCCGACTAGCTCTAATGTACATCAATCGCCGCTGTGACAGTAAAGAGGCTTGTTTGTACGAGTGGTGAGGTGCATCGGGTCATTGGGACGGGGTATCGGCGCGGCGATGGCGCGGCGTTTAGCCCCCTTTCGGTCGAGAACGACCTATGCTCTCGGCCTCGACCCCTTGTGCGTGTCTCTAATGTTCTCCTTATTCTTGCTCGTCGCTGTCGTCCTTTGTACGAAGAGAAAGGGGAAAGAACGGAAGGTGATGCCGAGAAAGGGGACGTTGCCGCGTGCCTACAAGCGGTGGAGCTCTCATGATATGGATGGGGCGCTACATGAACTGGCGGAAGAGTATGCTTTGAATACCGCGGCATCCAAGAGCATGTTTGAGTGGAAAAGTTTGCGGCAGGTTGCTAAGGAGTGGGGGTGCCTCATGTGACACTGGCGAGATACTTTGCACAGCCCGGCTACATTGAGACAAGTAAACGTGCCGGTGCAGTCTCTGTGCTCAACCGTGATGACGAGAAGACCATTGTGGACACTATCTTGCAGCGTGCAGAGGAGGGGATGTGCCTAAACCATGCACATGTGAAACAAAAAGTGGGAAATATTCATATACTACTTACATGGCCATGTATACATTGCTTTGCAGCGCTAATAGTTATCTATGCACACCTACCAACTAGTTGATTATGGATGTGATCAAGAGGGTGCCTAGAAAGGTGGAGGGTTGTGGCACCCCACCCAACCCACCCACCCACCGGCCTTGTTGCTCTTGACGAAGGCCTCTTGCCCGGCTCCCTCACCTCATGCCCTGCCATCCTCCCTGCCGAGATCCCCCCTCCCCCCGCGTTGAGACCCCCGGCACACAAACCCGACTTCATCCGGCTTCTCGAACCTAGATTCGTCGGACACACAAACGGCCGCATACGCTACTCCTCGAATGAATATATTCAGATAGGGGAATAGAAGTATTGCACGGACCACAACCTCTCCCACACAGCTCAAATGATTCGCGAAAAGTACACCCACTCGCCAATGCCATTCGGTAACGCTGGCCAGGTACCGCAGTCGACATGCTTCGTCCCATCGTCATAAGCCGTAAAGGTACACCTCACTCATCCACCATTACAAGTCTCACCTCCCTTCTCACCCTCCGCACCAACCCTCATGACAAACTCATCTCAAAAACACAACTCGACACGACACGACACGACACGCATCCTCGCACAAATGCACTTGCACACTGTCCAATGGATGCATCATCTCCTTCTCATAATATACCACATCAAATCCCGCACGACCACACGTCACACCACCACACACTGCACCCACGCACGCCCTTGAGTGCACGCTACCACCCTCACGCACGTTACACTCCCCGGGGAGGGAGTAGAAACCCCCAACACCCTTTGGAGAGGTTGGATTCAGGCGGCTCACGGTCTAGTAAGCCCTGAATTCATGTTCATGAATGCCATAGTTGGGAGGGCCCAGTAACAAGAGCCGGTTTCACCCGGTACATGTTGTAAACAATTTCAATCTCAATTTCAAAATGGATGTATGCGAGATGGTCAAGCATCGGAGGTGTAACCTTGAAGGGTGCCGTAAGTTCCTTGTCGTAACAAACCACGACACACTGCGACATCTGCTCAGGCAACCGAACAACAAGTTGAACAAGCGGCGAGGACGTTACGTGCGGGACTTGCAACCGTTTGTGGGTTCGATGACTCTTGTGTACCGCAAGGGAGCCCTTACCGAAGCTAATGCGTTAAGTCGGCGACGAGACTTTGTACCTCACGCCACAATTTTATTGTGTTGGGACGGCGAGGTTCCGTCCGATGAAGATTTACGACGGAAGTCCTAGCCGTTGTTAGAAGACGCACCGTTGAATTTGCTGATCGTTAACGCGTTGCGGCTGAGCCCTGAGTTCGCCGATCTGATTCGCGAGGGGTACACCCAAAACTCGGTTTATGGAGATGAGGGTGAAGGGACGGAAAACAGCCGGATTGAAGCCATAGCCGGGTACTTTTGGCGCCTCGATCGCCTTTGTGTCCCGCGGAACTTTGACCTCCGACTGAGATTGATCACAAATTTGCACGACAATTCGACAGCTAGCCACAGAGTAGTAGCTAGCACTCGTGCTAAAGCGATCGACAGATTTTGGTGGAAACGAATTCGCCAAGATGTTAAAGACTTTTGTAAGCGCTGCGTCGTGTGTCGACGAGCAAAGATTCAACCACACATGGATGCGACTTTTTACCCTTTACCTTTTCCACCCCGACCGTGGCACACAGTTGGTCTTGACTATTTAACACACTTACCTGTGAGCAATGGCTTTGACAATGTGTTGATTGTGATCGACAATATGACTCGAATGGCGCATTTTCTGCCATGCACATAGAGCGTAATAGCAGAGGAACATGCTAATTTGTTTTTCATGGAATCTACCGACTACACGGACTACCCTTGGTGCTGATCATTGATCGCGTGCCAAAATTCGATAGTGGCTTCTCGCAAACGCTTTGGAGACGCATGGAAACGCAACTCATCATGTTTTCCAGTCGGCTCACCCAAAAACGGATGGACTAACGGGACGCGTCAACAACACGTTTCAGCAACTTCTACGTTGTTTATGTTGCTACCATGAATCAAAATGGACATACATGATGCCTCAAGCAGAATTTGAGTACAACGCAACTCGTGCGCTAGGAATTAAGCACACTCGCTTTGGGGCCAATTTTGGGTTCTCTCCTAAGGAGCCCTTGACGTAATGTTCAGCATGCGACCTTCAATTCCGGTTTAGCAAGACGCGTCGTAGCGGTTAAGCTTGTTACATGAGGTACACGCTCTGATTTGTTAGATGTTACAGCTACACAAAGATGAGATGCAAGCTCGTTAAGAACCGTCGACAGCCCCACACTCCGTTCGAGGAGACAACGTAACCATTATTACACATAACTTGTTCATACGTGGGCATGCTAACCTGAAGCTGCGCGATCGACACCTTGGACCTTTTACAGTCGACGAGCAGATTTGGAAACACAGTTACGGATTAAAACTGACACCATTAATACGCTTACAACCGGTAAACATGTTAGCAATTTACTACCCCGCTCTACAGCTTCGCTACGACAAGCTATCCCGGCTCTTGTTCTAGAAGGTGATGACGAGAAGTTCGACGTCTCGCACATCTATGTTGGGTGCATCACATCACTGCCATGACGACGAAGTGAATACTTGCTTTAATGACGCACTTAAGTGATGTCGACATTTCACCCGTGTGGCACCGGCTGAACGAGGTACACCGAACAACGGCGTTACAAGATTTCTTGGAGAAACCCTAGACGCCCCGATGGCAAAAATTGGCCAAGACTCATGCGGACGTTGACTTCATCCACGCTCACCTAACGCGCATTCTTGAGTCCCAGTAACCCCTTGAATAAAGGAGCCTAGACCACGGAGGTCAGCCTCGCGGCATTCCTCTAGATTTGTCAAGAGGGGGAGGGTACGAGTGTGACATTGAAATTGTTTACATCATGTACCGTATGCGCCGGTTTACACCAATTACCGTTTGCGCCGGTTGTTGTCTCTGGGCCCTCCCAATAATGCCATACATGAAGCTTACAAGTCAGGGCTAGACCGTTAACACGAGAGTGACAATTACTGTCATGCAACACTACATTGCGTGGCATTGTACATGTACTCGTTACAAGCTCCAATTCGCGCTTTTTCATCGGACAAACGTAAATCGTGGATACGTCGCTACTGCAAATTAGCGGGGGTACTTACGCGCACTTTTCTATCATTACTTCCCGGTACGTGTAGGTACGCACAATAAGTCTAACCACCTAGACGACGCGCTAGACGAGGCTCCCAATGCTAAACGATGTCCCCACTGATGGACTAGCCGCGTCGCTAGTCTTGTGACAACGGTTGTATAGCCCTAGCACATGACACGTCCACAAAGCGAGAGCAGGTGCAAGCTAGCTAGGCAAAGGTATTTAAATCTAGTGTAGTAGAGGGAGGTGACAACACCTTTTCAAGAATAGTTCATTTGGTCGATTACAACCTACTGATAAGCATTAAACAATCAAATATCTTCGCATCTCTCTCTCCATATGCACTTCCACCTGCAGATACAACAACAACAAGCAGACCATAACATATTTGTGTATGCAGTTAGCTCACCGAAGGCCAACTGCCACACTATCGAACCCGGGACCTTACGCGGCACACTGGGCCACACGCTTAACGGACGCGTCGGAAAAGAATGGATGTCGCTCAGTGGCCTTCTTGCCACTAAGTTCTAGCACTTGCACTTCCGACTCTGCAGCTACCTTGCATGTCGAGGCTGCAACGCAGTAATGTGACGACTTCATAAAATTCAGGAGGACGTTTTTCCATGCCGCGATGGTGCAGTTGTGTGCTCGGCACAAAGTTCGGTGGGGAACAGCCCTCGACATATTTCCCAACGCCAAGAAAGGTGTGGGTGTGCTGACTCGGTTGCACACCTATCCGTGTGGCAAACACGTCCCCCTCACAAGGTTTTGCCCCCCCATCCTCAGCATGGTGACGAAATCCTCGTTGGTGCTGCCGCACGGCTAGCGATTGTCTCGCCCACGTTGCTATTGTCATATTGTGTATTTAGATGTTAGGAACGGAACGGTCATGACGGAACTAAATTGGTATTTCTTGTAAATGTGATTCCGATCCGGATTTCTTGGGACGGGTTAAGATGCAGGAGGGGGGGATCGCCCAAGATGACTTCGACAACAACGTGGTGGGATATGGCGATGCAAGAGGGAGGGGGGAGGGGGACTGTTGTAAGTAATACTGTTAATCCATGTACACACGGAATGGCATGAAGGGGGTTAGAGCCGCCGCTTCCCGGAACGGAGGTGTACGCCTTATCCAAGTACCGCCAAAAGTCGGTACCCGATAGGAACATATTGTGTATATGAACCCATCGCATCGCATCGCGACTGAGCGGGGAACACCTATAGCGAACACCTATAGGTGGAGGGCCAAGACTCCCCCGGAGTCTAGCGTACACATGTGTCCATTAGTAGTCCTACGGAGGGATATGTAAACACTCCCCCTTAATGGACAAACTCCGGCCGGTGCCCTAGTAAACGCCGCGTAAACGCGGAGGGCCCATAACCTGTTAATTCATGTACACACGGAATGGCATGAAGGGGGTTAGAGCCGCCGCTTCCCGGAACGGAGTTGTACGCCTTATCCAAGTACCGCCAAAAGTCGGTACCCGATAGGAACATATTGTGTATATGAACCCATCGCATCGCATCGCGACTGAGCGGCGAACACCTATAGCGAACACCAATAGGTGGAGGGCCAAGACTCCCCCGGAGTCTAGCGTACATATGTGTCCATTAGTAGTCCTACGGAGGGATATGTAAACAAATACCTTATAGCTATTAGTTGCAGATAGCTATTGTAAGCTATTGTAGATATGATTAGTACATGTCTAGATCGGACATACCGATAACCTGTTTGATTCGATACATAGTTGTCGCTAGGCTACAGCTCTAACACTTATATTGTCCCGACACCACGCATCGGGCTAGTTGTCTTTGTGACCGCCCCTTTTGCGTGACTGTGACTGTAACTACGTGTGCGTTAGTTACCTTCCATAATGATCGTGTGTGCACGGTTTAACCAGTAATTGGCCTCCGCCTCATGTCACTCACGCGCGACAACCTGGTTCGGCGAGCTGCGATCGCCAACTCTCCCGCAAAAGGCAAGTTTAGATAGAATCACAGTACTTTCACCTTGTAGTCGGCGGTATCGCCAGCATAAACTGCGCTCTAAAACCCACCTCCACCCCACCGAAGTCAGCTTCTCGACGGCGACAGACAGCCACCCACACCGACGCACTCGTCGTGTGTGGACATGGTTCACACAAGTCCAAGCTCGAGACGGGGGGGGGGGCGCACTATCGGGTGAATACGCATACACATGGTGCACGACAACTCTAGCTTATTTTTATATTTCTATTTATTTAGCGACTCAGCCGTCAGTGCATCGCTCCACTTGAACTGGCCTTGGCCTAGACTAGTGCCCCACACTGGGTGGAGGATATAAAAAAGGTGCTTTGAGACACCCCGGGGCTACATGCCGAGGGGTCGGCGGGCATCAAGCCGTCTCTCTGAAACCGTTGTTAGGCACAAGTCCGGCTAGCGATTCTTACCGCTGCATGTCGTCCTTCCCTGTTCGTTTCTTTTCCGTTTGCCGGGATAGCGCCTAAAACTCGCTCGGCCGACTCTCCACCGGATACGCCTCCTAACGCATTTGACCCCAACTCCCAGCAGAGTTCGCTAGCTCCTACTCTTGATACGCTCGCGTTGGTCCTCGAGCAAATGGCGCTCATTACCGCTCGTCTAGACGCGCAAGCGGCCAACGCTGCAGCTGCCACTGCAACTCTTGTTGGCGACACCTTTGTCGCACAACGCCGTCGCGATGCGCCCCGCGATTCCTCGCACCACGAGCTGCCGGTGGAACAGCTCCCACCACCTCCACCTTACTCCCCCGTTGGATACGCCCTTCCCCACCTCGGACCGCTCGTTCCGGAGGTGCCGCTGCACCACGTCCCCACCTCCCGTGATCACCCGCACCCGTACGGCCCGCTGCATGCAGTAGCCCGCCACTCTCCCTTCCATGGTGGACCACCTCCTCCCTTCCATGGCCGGCATTCTCCTCCTGCACAGCGTGGTAGTCACACCACCCGTGGCGGCCGTCGCCCCACCATTGACCCGGTGGTCATCGGCCGAGCGGCCCACGAGGCAACCGGTTTTGACAAGGACGCACTCAACCGGTCCATGAAGATGTCGGTCCCTATCATGGGGCCGACCACGGACTTCAAGCAGTGGAAGCGGAACTTTCTTAATTTCCTCTCCATAAGGCAGCGTATTTCATCCCACAGCTGGCCATCCGCGAGTCGGGCGTCCGGCACGATGAACATGCGCAACACTACGCCTACACAATGCTCCTCCATGCCGCCAGCACGAATCTGCGCGCTGACTAGGCAATGAAGTGTATCTCCCAAGCACGTCCTGACTGCGCCGCTGCCGCGTGAGATATCTTGTGTGAACGCCTTGACTGCCGGTCTTTCGCCCGCTCCTTGTCCCTACTGGACAACCTCATGGTCAGACAGCGCCTTGGACAGTCAATTAGTGACTATGTCCACTACATGCGGCAAACGTTCGATTACTGCAACGAGACATGTTAGATGGTGGATGGCTCCGCGGCAATCCACCCCCACAACCTGGGTCTGCTCATGTTGCGCGGTATTTCCAGCACCGGCCCGTACGGGCAGGCTAAACACTGCGTCATTAACGCATTCGACTCTTACTACCTGCAAGCAGCTAACGAGCTGATAGCCTTCGTACTCCTTTTAGCTCACAATATGGAAGACGACGCTGCCCCGGGCGCAACAACTCGAGACGCACCACCTACTCCCATCTCCGCCTTTGTCGTTGTTGGCCGCGGGTCACACAGCGGTCGAGGCCACCCTCCACGTGGTTCTCGCGGTGGTCGCGGCCTTCCCAACAAGTGCAGCGCGTGTGGCAGCCTGGGCCACATATTGTCCTCATGCACTGCCCCAGATGACGCTCTCCTGAGGTGGACCCTCGCGAAGCGAAAGATGATCATCCAGAAGTACGGCGCCCCTCGTGGCTCTCACTCTGCACACGCCGCTCTACTGAGCGACGTCCCCGCCGATGATTCGGACACTTTTCCCACCCTCGAGGAGTGCACGGATGAATACGATGACACCGAGGTGAGTGTCCCCTTCATCTATGTAGCCTTCTCCTCTTCCCTCACCCCGGGTCGTAACCTTTCACATTTCTAGGTAGTTGATTCCGCCTGCTCGATCAACCTCACTGCGTTTCGAGGTGATTTCGTGCAACTCACTCCCCCCTCCGCTCCATCTCGCGTAGGAGGAGTTGGAGTTGACGTTAAGGGCAGCGGATCCGTGCGGATTTCTGTCAGGCTTTCCTCTGGACAACTTATTCACCGCACTATACATGCAATGTACACCCCAGACATGTCCTCTCACTCTGCTCAACGCATCGGCCGACTACTTAGTATCAGTTGGATGCGGACCCACAACGGTTGTGAATTCATCTTTCCCTCTGACACTGACACTGGTATTCTTGTGGTGCCCACAAGAATGGGTGTGCTAGAGCCGTCCGGAAACGGCCCCTTCCTCCTCCCCCACCAGTCAGAGCTCCCCTCCAGCCCCTCCGCAACGACAGTGAATGACCCCTCCCCTAGTGTTGCCCTTACTGCCCAGTGTGACCCGGTACTGTGGCACCGTCGGTTTGGACACCTTAACATGCAAAGCTTGCATGCCCAGCACACACATACGGTGTCCCGACTAGCCATGCGTTAGCCACCTCTGTAAACAATGTTTCTTGCGACTTATGCTTGTTACACAAAGCCACAGTTGCACCACGCAACACCGCTGCTTGCGCGAAACCTTCCCGCCCTCTCCTCAACATGTCCTCTGACCTCTGGGGACCAGTCAACGTCCCCTCCCCACATGGCCTCCACTAGTGCTTGCTCGTCATTGACCACCACACCCATTACATGTGGGTGCGGTTCCTCAAATCCAAGGACGATGCATTTTCGGAATTAGAAACCATCCTACTTGACATCAAGCACTTGCATGCACGCCATCACTCACAATCGGGCGCGTTCATACCAATAATGAAATTTGACTCGGACTCGGTCTTTGAAGATGCTGTCACCCGCCAGATGTGCGCACGCCTCGGCGTCGGGGTCCAATTCTCTCCCACATACGCCCACCACATGCTCGGCAAAGCCGAACGTCCTTGGCGCACTATCCGGGACAATGCGTCGGCGATGCTCCACAGCATGGCCGTCCCCAATTCCATGTGGTCGTGCGCTGTCAACACTGTTTTGTACCACGGACTGGATCCGGATCCTAGGGCTCCGCGAATCCCCGAGACTACTCGGGTTCGGACTCGGTCTCGTGGGTCCGGACCCTAGAATCACAGGTAATCGCGGGATCTGGACCCTAGAATCACAGGTTATCGCTGGATCCGAACCTTAGGTTCGGTAGGTAATCGCGGGATCCGAACCCTAGAATCACAGGTAATCGTTGGATCCGGTACCAGTTATTGTAAGTAATCGTTGGATCCAGTACCAGTTATTGTAAGTAATCGTAGGATCCGGTACCAGTTATTGTAAGTAATCGTTGGATCCGGTATTCATCGTACTTTAATGGATCCGCGGTAATCGCGAGTACCTCATCCTCGCAAAACGATGTGGAATCGCGATACCCAATCAGTACTCACGATTCCGATTATCTCACGATTCTGTGGTGGCCCGATTGCCCGAAGTGACACGCTGTTTTTTAGGAGATGTTTGGCAATGCAAATCTGCTAAGGTGTATGTCTAGGATTGGTTCAATAGTCACTTCGAGTACTTGTTGGAGTCGCGAACCCAACGAATCCAACGGAGCCAAAAACGTAGAAGTACTCATGTACTCGGTTCCGGAACCGAAAACATAGGTACTCGATGGATCGGAACCCTAGAATCACAGGTAATCGCTGGATCCGAACCCTAGAATCACAGGTAATCGCGGGATTCAGACCCTAGAATCACAGGTAATCGTGGGGTCCGAACCCTAGAATCACAGGTAATCGCGGAATCCGAACCCTAGAATCACAGGTAATCGCGGGATCCGGATCCCTTTTTTAGAGGTACTCACTAGTTCCGGATCCTAAAAATCAAGTACTCATGGATCCGAACCCAACAAAAAATAGCGGATCCAGTCCCTGTTTTGTACCTCAGCAGCCGCACGTACAATCGCTCAGTCGGACCCAAGGGTGGCATCCCCCTCACCCTCCTTACGTCGTATGTGCATGACGCGTCCAAGTTCCGCGTCTTCGGGTGCGCCGTCTTCGCCAAGGTGCCCGACAAGCTGCGTCGGAAACTCAGTGAAAAAGCGTTTCGTGGCGTCATGGTTGGCTATCCCCCTGACGCACCCGGGTACCGTGTGTACAACCCGGAGACACACGGTACCATGTTGTCTTTCAGGAAGACACCATGGGCTTCGGCACACAACTCTCCGTCGACTCGGTCATCACCAACTCTTCGGATGCCGCACCAGCCACCTCGCAGCCCCTCGCTAAGCTCGGCTCCGTTCTCATCCCCTTCGCTACGGCGAAATGGTTGCCCACGTGTCCGAGTACCCCCCGACCCTCGTCACGGCGTGATGTGACCCTGAACAGGGCAAAGCCAAAGAGGACATCTTCGAGCACCCTCACGTTCCCGACCTTCTCACTGGTCCCCCACACACACATGCCGTCACATCACCTACTGCCGTTGCTTTCCTGTCCGCCCGCGAGTGTGTGGAACCGAAATTTTACGGGGCTGCCTTGGACAGCGCCCAGGCCCTCCAGTGGCAAGCCGCTATGCAGCATGAGTATTCCTCCCTCATAGACAATGGCACATGGGAACTCGTTGACCTTCCCCCGGGTCGCATGGTCGTTAACAACATGTGGATCTACAAAGTCAAGTCGGACACCACCAGTGACGTCTCCCGCTTCAAAGCGCGGTTCGTCGCCAAAACGTGCAGCCAACGCGCTAGATTAGACTACACATAGACGTTCTCCCCTGCCATCCGCAGGGCGAGCCTGCGTCTCTTCTTGGCCATCGCAGCCGCCCGCGACCTTGAGCTCTGCCAGCTTGACATCGACACTGCGTTTCTCTACGCACCCATTAAGGAAGACGTGTACATCCGCCAGCCCCTCGCCTTCAACGATAGCACGTCCAAAGTGTGTCACCCCAAGCTCTGTATGTACGGCCTTAAGGAGTCCCCCCGCGAGTTCAACATGCTCCTCCGTGCATGGCTCGTCGACCATGGGTGGCAGCAGTGCGTTTCCGACCCGTGCATCTACATCTTCCGCACCGGTCACGTCTTCGCCATGATCGCACTTTACATCGATGACATCCCCGCAGCATGCAATGATGCCGCATGGCTTGTATCGTTCAAGGCCCGGCTCAGAGCACGGTTCAAGATCAAGGACCTCGGCGACCTCTCACAAATACTCGGCATGCACATCACCCGCGATCGCTCGGCACGCACCATCTCGTTGGACCAATCCAAGTACTTGCGCAACATCCTCGCCAAGTACGGCATGACCGACTCTAAACCGTCGTCCCTTCCCATGGACCCCGGCTTCCTCGCCGGCCTTTGTCACATGACCTCGCCCCCTCTCACCGGCGTGGCCAAGGACGTCTACCCCAGCCTCATGGGCAGTCTCCACTACGCGGCCGTATGCACGCGCCCCGATGTCTCCACGGCGTTGAGCATCCTCAGCTCCGCCCAAGCCTCCCCCACGGACGCCCACCTGCAGGCTCGGAATAAAGTTCTCCGATACCTTCATGGCACCATCGACATGCGCTTGTCGTTGGGGGGGGGGGGGGGGCACGGACCACAGTCTCCAACTCACAGGCTTTGCCGACGCTAACTTGGCAAACGACAGCAGCACCCGCAAGTCTCGTTCGGGGTATCTCTTCACCCTCGGACGCGGGCCCATCAGTTACAAGTCCAAACAACAGACTTGTGTGGCCCAATCCACGTGTGAAGCCGAGTACAACGCTGCGGCTGATGCCACCAAGGAGGGACTCCAACTCCGCCAACTTATGGGGGAGATCTTCAACGCCCCCATCACCGAAACCACCACCATTTGGGAGGACAACCAAAGCGCCATTGCGTACTCCTAGAATGCCATGGTCATCGAGAAGACCAAGCACATCGGTTTGAAGTGGCACTTCCTCAAAGACCACGTGTAGCTGGGAACCATCAAGTTGAGATACCTCCCCACTTACCAAATGGTGGCTGACATGCTCACCAAGCCCCTCCCACGACCTGCACTAGCAAGACACCGAAGTGCAATCCTTGGAGGACAAGACCCAATGCATCGCTTCAGGCGGTGTTGTAAATAATACCTTATAGTTATTAGTTGCAGATAGCTATTGTAAGATATTCTAGATATGATTAGTACATGTCTAGATCGGGCATATTGATAACCTGTTTGATTCGGTACAGAGCTGTCGCTAGGCTACAGCTCTAACACTTTTGTTGTCCCGACACCACGCCTCGGGCTAGTTGTCTCTGTGACTGCCCCTTTTGCGTGACTGTGACTGTAACTACGTGTGCGTTAGTTACCTTCCATAATGATCGTGTGTGCAAGGTTTAGCACGGACAAGAAGTAATTGGCCGCGGAAAACTGGTGGGGGGGCGTGAAACCACGGATACATGCACTTTTTTGTGCATTGTATTCCATTTCCCGGTTGGGAACGTTCGGGAACGGTAATAATGGGGTATGTTTCACGTCAAGCCATGAAAATTCCCCTAATTTCTGGGGGCAAACGTGCAAGGCTACTACCGACCATGTTTCTTGACGCGGTCTGCTTGTGGGGCGTGAAAGGGTTTCACGCCTGACACGAGCTATACATGGAACCTAGGAGAGGAGGTTTACAAATCTGAGACTTGGCGACGCCGATGGAGTTGTTTACCGTTGGCCGTGCTTCGTGACGGTTGTTTATGCCTGGACTGTGAGTATTTCTTTGCACACAATGCAAGTGACGGGGCTGCATCTCAAGCCCTTAATCTAGCTCGGGTCATGGGTGGGTATATATGCTATTATGGTTATGGGGGATTGTGCTTTTACTCGTGTTTTTTTAAAGTGGATGGAGGCGTGCTTGGAGTAGCCATGCCGATAGGCCTTTCCACATTGTAGTGGTAGTATAGCGATAATAGCGGCCTCGAGAAACTAAAACCAGCGGTTACATTCATATTTCTTTTGTATTAGAAAATAGATACTCGGTTGGGAACGGCGGGAACGGTAATGATACGGGAATTTCTTGTCAAGCCCGGGAGATCACCAAACCTTCTCGGGAGCAACACGCAAGCCACCTTCCGACCCGAATTTGTTAGCACGCGCGGTGAAGCAGGAGGTGGGATCGCCAAGGACAGCTACGATATCATCTTGGTGAGATATGGCGACGCAAGGGGGGGGGTGTAAGACGGGGGGGCGAATTGTAGTGGCCGCTGAGAAACTGGGGGGCGTGAAAGCAAATATATAGATAAATGTCTATTTTGTATTTGTATTTTATTATCCGGTTGGTAACGGTCATGATCGCCACATATGATGACATCACCAAGGAAAACTGATAGCTATTTTCTGTCCGGCGGGAGGTGCGTATCATGGATCCGAACGACGAGGCCCCAAACGTTGTCGGGTGACAGCCGCCTGATGAGCACGTCGAGCAAGGCATGAGCTTTTGCCCCGCATCGCGGTTATGGTTGGCAAGTTGCATGGATGCGCATTGGATGGCCATAGTGGGTGCCTCCATGTCCCACCACCCACGTAATGGTGAAGCAATGACCTCCAACATCTCATCAACCGAGATGTGTGCTTCCGGGTCGCTGGTAAAAATGCCTCCAAGGGCTTTGTTGATCGCATGGGCGGGCCATGCTTAAGGAAAGGCGGCGTAATATGATCGGCTGATGTTGGGAACCCGCCTGAGGTTGCAGTTGCCATGATTGGCGAGCTAGCGTAGGCGACGTCCAAGAAGGTGCATGGCACAAGCGCATGATGGGCTTGGCTTGAGTTCACTAGGTGGCGGGGTGCCTCCTATGGCAAGTTGTCATACGGATGTTGTTGAATGTCAAACACGAAGTCCAAGAGGGCGATGTAAGCCATGGTGATGGCTGCGTCGGACGGTCGTACTCTCGATTGGTTCGCAGTCGGAAAGCCAAGCTAGCCTACGCGTCGGCGCCAACGGCCCCGTCCCATCCCGCCACCATTGCCTTCTCCTTGTCCGCTACGATATGTAGTATTTCAAGCACCCTCAGCGGCGTTGTTCTCCCCCTCCAGCGGCTCCATGGCTTCGTACATATCCCACGGAGTTAGTGTGATGTTGCACGTCCCCTAACAGTCGCACGCTCGGGAAGTAGCCGAACATGAAGCGCTCCATGTCTAGTATGAGGTTCAACGTCGAGTTCGATACGGGCTCGTGAGGGTATATGCGGAGCAGTATATGATGAGTTGATGAGTGGTTAAAGAGAAGCGATGCTTTGGTCACACGAACTACAAAATGAACGCATATGTGTACGTGTACTTATGCACTATGACACTTGAGGCTTTATTCACGATTGCGCACCGCGTGCCCCGCGTTTGACCTATGAAACAAGTTTTGGACTGCGTTCCTGTTAACTACATATAATTATGGACTTTGTATTCACGGTAGAAATTCGATTTAAGATTACTAATTGCTCATTGCACAAAGTTCATGCCGTATCGTGTACGAGCGATAATAGAGTATCCTAGGGTACTATTGGATGGGGTTCGGCTGGCTCCGATGGCGTTCGAACATGCTGATCGTTATTTGGCTACTTTTGTGTTGTCCGTCGATTCCCTAGCATGGGTGTTGCAAGATCTCGTTCTTTTGGTTTGGACAACTATGTCCGCATGAAGGAGTATCTTTGCCGTTCTTCCGCCGGTTGTTGGGTGCTATGTGCCGGGAGTACATCCAGCGCCTTTATGTGCTTTTCATGGCTCCTTGGGATCATATCTTCGCGATGGTTTGTATGAGGGTAGTGCTTACGGTGTTGCATTCCTTCCTGTCCCCCGGGGTTATACCTATGGAGAGTTATTCCACTGTCATTTGCTTGGTGGTTTCCATTACTTTTTCTTTTGATAAACTACACTGCTTCACAAAATTCCGGACAAGATTTCACACCTTCGCAAGTAGAAAATGTAACATGCGTCGATTTTATTGACAAATCTCCTGAAATGCTAGGCAATGCTTTTGCGCCCAAAATGGAATGCGCCGACAACTACGGGGGACGAATTCGAGCACTGCCGGGCTTGTGTACTTGGGGTTATCGCGCCCGCACCCGTGTGACACCCTCTTTCAAACAGTCGCCGTGTTGTAAGGCTAGGGATCAAGTGAATTTTGTCAATGTTGTTGGTTATGACATCTTGAAACGTCGATGTTGATAGTATTGATATCTTGGGTTGTCGATGTTGATGGTGTTGATATTTTGGGATGTTGACATTGATAGCAATTTATGCCAATACTATCGCCGATGTATCGATATTTGAGACGATATATCGATACATCGGGCTTGATAATCAACATTAAAAATTTACATCGATAATTAAGGCATTCATACTAGCACTACTGCCATCGTGTCGATGTCGATGTCACAACCTATCACATCGATGGCATCATCAGCGGTTGATGATAATACTTTCGACGATGTATCGATGGATGATCCCTAGCCTTACCGTGCTGGTTAAACGAAAAGAGTAATGGGCGCACAACGCCGCAATATGAATGCTGATGCAACGGTCGCGCAAATATAATGCATAGGCGACGGAGGGAAGAGGTATTGGGCATGCCGCTGTGGGGGAAACGCACGGAATCGCGTATGTAGACTTACCACCGATATGCGCACAACCCTAGGGCAAGCCGCTTTCGGCCACAATGTTCAAACGACCATAACATACTCATATATGTTCAAAACGCTTTTTAATAGGTACCTATGGACGCGTCTTTTCAATTCACGTCAAACGCAACAACTCGAAAGTTCAAATACTCACAAATAGATTTTACATGAATTACTTTACTTTACGAATTATTCCGGCAAAGCTGAGCCGAAGTGCCAAGCAACACCCGTCGAATTCGGCTCACCTCATGAGGCGATTTTGCGGGGTTTGTCGATATATGATTACCAAATCTTCAATTGAAATTGAAATTGTTTACAGCAATATCATAATTAACCGGTTGTTGTCCATGGGCCCTACACGTACTGCCCAATTGGGGGACTCACCTTACATGGGCTAGACCATGAACCACTAATCCCGACCTCTCCTTTGGCAGTAGCGATACCATCAACAACATACACGTAATAAGGTAGTTATCACTTTTTTATCTATACGTATTTTTTTGATACAATATGAAAAAAAAAATGTCGCTAGTCTCCAAGATGCGCGGCCTTCTCCAGCCGCTGCGGGGACGGTGATAAGCTAGGTTAGTCAGTTGGCGCTTGACGAGTCGGACCTGCCTGACCTATGCTCATGTGCGACTCCGTTCGTGCCGGAGATGGGGGGGAAAGGCAGGTGAAAAACCCCCTCGCTCAGGTCTTCGACGGTCCCTATTCGATCCTTGCACATCTCCGTCCGAGATACTAGTCGCTCCTCCCGTCGCAACTCGCCACCTAGCTTAATCTCCTCTCCTCTTGCGGGGCCTGGGAAGAGAAAATAACTAGGCCGCATACGGTGTCCGGTTGGCTCTCCTACCCCCGAGCTAGATTTCTCATGTTCCTATCCATTTGTGGCGGTTAGCCTCTGAAAGCTAAACGCTAGCACAAATCAGTTCTAGTCTGTCTAGTTCTGTCGTTGCAAGATGGCAAAATGATGTTGTCGAGAGGTAATGGTGAAAGATGTTTCACTGCTGTACTTAAGCAGTAGATGTTGTTGTTGAACGTGGTATGCACGGTTCGATAAGGAAGATACTGTAACGTGATGGTTACAGGTACGCTACACGACCAGCATTGGGTGGCGGCTGGTGTCGAGACAAGAGTGTGTGTCAGCTGTCGCTGTCAGCTGTCTGTACGCTAGTTTGTGATATCGCGCTCAGACATTCTAGGTGATGTCCTGTACATAAGGACTTCTATCAGAGCATACATTAGCTCTCTGTAACTAATCTGCATTAGGAATTACTTACAACACTCCCCCTCAAGATAGCTAAGGTGTGTCTTGTGACCAGATGGAAGTGATTACAGCATTCCTTCTACAAAGTGTGTCGCTGCATGGGTCCAGATGTCCCAAGAATGGCGCTCCTGTGTTTCACGAGTGCATGTCCAGGTAGTGGCTTGGTCAGCATGTCAGCGACCATGTCACCGGTGGGTAGGTATCGTAGTTTGACGGTCCCCAGCTGTACGTGGTCCTTCACGAAATGATACTTCAGGTCGATGTGCTTGGTCTTCTCGCTCACCAGTGCATTCTGCGAATAGGCGATGCAGCTCTGGTTGTCTTCCCAGATTGTGGTCGTCCCGCTGACAGGTCGACTGAAGATCTCCGACAACATCTGTCGAATATGGATGGCCTCCTTAGTCGCGTCCGCTGCTGAGTAGTACTCAGCCTCGCATGTTGACTGTGCGACGCAGGACTGCTTTCTAGACTTGTAGCTGACTGCACCTCTGCCCAGTGTAAAAACAAATCCCGATCGTGACCGGCGTGTCACACTGTCATTGCCCCAGTCTGCATCAGCGAAGCCTGTAAGTTGGAGAGTGTTGTCCTCACCCCCCCCCAACGTCAGGCTCATGGCAGGAGACCCTTTAAGATAGCGTAGCACTTTCTTAAGGGCCTGCATGTGGGCCACTGTAGGGTTCGCTTGCGCAGATCCCAGAATGCTGAGCGCGGTCGAAATGTCCGGGCGAGTGCATACAACGGCATACTGCAAACTGCCGAGCAGACTCGGGTAAACGTCCCGGTCCGCGCCTGTGAGGGGTACAGCCGTCTGCTTGGAGAGCGCAGCCAAAAAACCGGGGTCCATCGGGAGACACGAGGGTTTGCAGTCCGCCATGTCATGTTTTTCAAGCAGCTCGCGCACGTATTTGCCTTGATCGAGGCTGATGGTGCGCGCCGCTCTGTCCCTGGTGATGTGCATGCCGATGATATCGGACAGGTCACCCTGATCCTTGATGTCAAATCGGGATCGCACCAGCGCGGTGAAGGCCACCCGCCAGGCGGTGTTGTTGCACGCCACAGGAATGTCATCCACGTAGAGGGCAATCATGGCGAAGACGCCGTCGGCCTCAAAGATGTAGATGCATGGGTCAGAGATCAGCTGGCGCCAGCCTTGAGAGACTAGCCAGTCGCGAAGCAGCTCGTTAAACTCCCTGGGGGACTGCTTCAAGCCGTATAGGCACCGGCGGAGGTGACAGACATTGGTGGTACCGTCATCGAACCCCAGGGGCTGTCTGATGTAGACATCCTCCTTGATGGGTGCGTACAGAAACGCCGTGTCGATGTCGAGACCGCCCAGGTCGAGGTCACGAGCAGCGGCAATACTGAAGAAGACGCGGAGGCTAGCGAGGCGGATGACGGGTGAGAACGTCTCCGTGTAGTCAATCCCCTCGCGCTGGCTGCAGCCTTTCGCGACAAATCGTGCCTTGTATCGAGAAACAGCACCAGATGCGTCTGTTTTAGCCTTGTAAACCCACATGTTGTTGACCACGCGGCGTCCAGCGGGCAGGGGAACGAGATCCCACGTGTGGTTGGACGTCAGAGAGTTGAATTCCACCTGCATGGCTGTCTGCCATGCCGCGGACTGTGGACTAACCAAGGCATCCTTGTAAGATGTGGGTTCAACACAGACGCTGGCGGACACCATAGCGACATCACTCACAGGTCCTTCAGAGTACCTGTGACGTGGCTGAGCTGTCATCATGGAGAAGTCAGGGAGTGGAAAAATGTCGTCCATGTGGTCGGACAGGTCGTGCTCACACGAGTCAGTGACGCACACGCGCGGCACAGCAGAGACATGGGCAACATACTCCCCATAGCGAGTAGGCGGTCCGCGAGGGCGAGCGGTTCTGTCGACCTCCTCCACACGCCCTGTGTCATCTGTGTCCAGGGTCAGATCTGGGAGTGGGTGACTTTCAGGGGAAATGGGGAGAGCCTCTGTGTCTGCACACACATCAATGGACGAGGCGACAGGGTGGGATGTCCCAAACCCGGGCACAGTCTCTTCAAACTTGACGTGAACAGACGTGGTGATGCGCCTGGTCGCGGGGTTGTAGATACGATACCCTGGGGAGTTATGAGAGTACCCCACCAACACACCTCGGAACGCTTTCAGGCCAAGTTTCCGTCTGAGGTTATCAGGTACCTTAGCAAATGCTGCACATCCGAACACGCGAAATACTGACGCGTCAGGGACTGCGCCTGTGAGAATGGTGACAGGGACCCCCCCTGACGGGCCAACGGCCCGACTGCAAGTACGGTTACGGAGGTGGACCACAGTGCTGATCGCGCATGACCACATGCTGTTAGGCACAGACATGGCGTGAAGCATTGAGGACGCGCAGTCACGCAGTGTGCGCCACGGGCGTTCTGCTTTTCCAAGCATGTGATGTGCATAGGGCGCCGAGAATTGAGTGCTGAAACCCAATCTCGCACACATGAGCTGCGTGTGCGCGGCCTCGAAAACCGAGTCTGAGTCGAATTTCAGAAACGGTGCAAATGCATGGAGGTGTGAGTGATAACGGGCATGAGTATGCCGCGCGTCCAGGAGGATGGTCTCCAGTTTCGCGCACGTCTCATCCTTAGACTTCAGAAACCGCACCCACATGAAGTTAGTGTGGTGGTCGATGACCAGCAGGCAATACCGCAGGCCGTAGGGGGAGGGTACACTGACAGGACCCCACAGATCACACGACATGTGTTGGAGCGGGGCGGCTGGCTTCTGAGATGTTGTGCGATTTTTTGGCGCAGACGTGGCTTTGTTCAGATTGCAAGACTCACAGGCGAGATCTTTTACAGAACTAGGCATAACCGGGACAGCCACCGTGTTATGAGAATGCTGAGCCTGCTGGCTCTGCATGTTCAGGTGCCCCATTCTACTGTGCCACAAAGCAGCGTCGCACTCAGCAGCAAGTGCGACAGAGTTCTGGCTACGACTGTCTACGGTGGGGGAGGACATCCCCGCACAGGCATGCGACCTCGGGAGGAGGTATAGTCCGTTCCCCGACGGGATTAGCATCCCCATTCCTGTGGTAACACGCACAGTGCCAGAGTCAGTGTCTGTAGGGAAAGAAAACGCACACCCCGAGTGTTGCTGCATCCAGCTGACACTCAGGAGACGACTGATACGTTGCGTTGATCGAGAGGACAAGTCAGGGGTGTACAAGGCATGAGCGAGCCGAAAGACTGTTCGACCGGAGGTCAGGCAAATGGGGATGCGAACTTTTCCACTGCCCTGGACCGTGACACCGACACCACCAACTGTGCTGCGGCGGGAGGATGGATGAAATTCCGAAAAATCCGACCGAAATGACGTCAAGTTAACGGAGCAGGCAGAGTCAACTACCCAGTACTCAGACAGGTCGGCAACACGAGATGCAGCATACGTGAATGCAACTGAGGCAAAAGACGTACTGACCTCAGTGTCGTCATACTCGTCTTGCATGTCGTATTCCAGTGCGTCCTCAGCGGGAGCATGTCCCTCAGATGCTTCAGCAGCAGAAAGGTGGCTGAGGTGTGCAGTGGGGGGAGGCTGGTCCGCGTATCTCTCGGCAATTTGTTTGCGCTTGGCCAGTGTCCAGCGGAGGACATCAGCATCCGGCGCTTTGCAGGTCGACCAGACATGGTTTGGGTCTCCGCAGGCCCCGCACTTCATTGCGAACTTGGACTTCTTTTTGTCCGCGGTCCATCCCCCACCGCCACGGCCACCCTGCCGTTTGCGATCCGCAAGGAAGGCATTGACCGCAGGCCCGGAATCAGCAGTGTCCCCCTTGTTGGAGACATCTGCATCAAGATTTTGAGCCTGGTGGATAATGCTCCCCATCACTTTGTCGGCTGACAGGATGAAGTCGGTGTCAAAGGCATTAATCACACACTGTTTGGCCTGGCCATACTGCCCAACGTTCGACAGACCGCAAATCATGACCAGAGCGAGGACGTGGGGGTGAATGGCTGCAGAGCCATCTTTCAGCTGCAGGCAGTCGTTCAGCTCATCGAAGCACTGCTTCACAGCGTGGACGTATGCCGAGACTGATTGACCAGAGGCCTGTCGAACCATCATGCGGTCCAGGAGCGACAGCGTGCGTGAAATGGACTGTGCGTCCAGTCTCTCGCACAACACTTCCCATGCGGCTGTCCCGCAGTCGAGTCGTCCAGCGGGGACCCCCGCGATGGCCTGTGCGGCTGGCTTGTTCTGGCGGCAGCATTGAACGAGCATCGCGTGTGCGAACCGCTGAGCGACTGGATTCAGAGGCACGCCAGAGGAGGAAAGAGCAAGTTGAGGGATCAGTGCAGCCCCCTTAATCGAAAGGAACGACAGGAAGTCGCGCTTCCAGGTCTTGAATTCGCCCGTCCTCGGCATAAGCGGAGCGTCCATGCGAAAAGACCGGGAAAAAGAGTCACCGTCGAAGTTGGTGGCCCAGTCTGCTGTCATCGCAACGAACTCCGGGTCGATCGTGGGCCTGCGGCTGGCGCTGCCGTGGAGTGGGTACTCGTGTACCGGAGTAGGCATGGGGTCGCTAGCAGGCCGGTACTGGTTGGGCACAGGCACATGTTGGAACGGCGCTGTGTCGATAGGCACCGGGTGATCGCGCAGTGCGTCCCGACGGAGAAGCTCCGACTGCGTCCGGTCCTGGTCGTCCATTCTGGCGTGGAGCAGTTGTAGCTGTTCCATCACCAGTCGAATGCTGTCGCCGGCTGAGTCGGGCAACGGAGTGTCGCACGTGCCGGAGTCGACACCAGAGTCGGCGGCCGATGCGGTAGGTGCCGGCTTTGATTTTGGTGCCATCGTGAAAGGGTCGAGTACCCAACTGGACAGTGGAAAAAATCCACTAGCGGTAACTGTGCCTAACGACGGTATACAAAGAGACGGCCTGATGCCCGCCGACCCGTCGGCCTGTTGCCCCGGGGTGTCTCAATGCACCTTTTTCGTATCCTCCACCCAGTGTGGGGCACAGTGACAGCCGAGGCAAGAACAGGCAGGTGTATATGTCCGCTGCTCTACGTTACGGCTGAAGCTGTCGTGCACCCTGTGTATGAGTATTCACCCTCACAATGCTCCCCCCTTCCCCACTCCAGCTTGGACCTGTATGCACCCTGTCCACACAAGCGAGTGCGCTTGTGTGGTTGGCTAGGTCGTCGTGGCGTAGAGTAGAGTAGGTGGTAGCGGGGCTGTTCCGTAGAGTAGTGTTTGAGAAAGTGGAAATAAATATACAGAGTAAAGTATGATTATTCAAAAAAAAAAATGGCTTTGCCTTCGGGCGAGTGTCCAAGTTGCACGCCGAAAGGCATTGTCGTCTCGCGTAACCTTCAGGTGGAGGGCTCCATAACCTGTTGAACGTGGTATGCACGGTTCGATAAGGAAGATACTGTAACGTGATGGTTACAGGTACGCTACACGACCAGCCTTGGGTGGCGGCTGGTGTCGAGACAAGAGTGTGTGTCAGCTGTCGCTGTCAGCTGTCTGTACGCTAGTTTGTGATATCGCGCTCAGACATTCTAGGTGATGTCCTGTACATAAGGACTTCTATCAGAGCATACATTAGCTCTCTGTAACTAATCTGCATTAGGAATTACTTACAACAGTTGTAAGTGAACAAAGGAATTGTTAAAAGGTTCTGTCACCTCCCTCTATTGCACTGGGCTTAAATAGGTTTCTGCCCAGATTACTTACGCCTTCAAGCTACGCTTACGTGTCAGGCGCTAGGGCTGTCTAACCGTCGTCATCTACCTCGAGACGTGGCTTGCCTAGCATTGGGTTTCACGACGCGGCTCCAACTGCATCGAAGAGCTCGTTCTGGCGCGTCATCTGGCTAGTTAGATTAATTATGCATATCTGTACGTACCGGGAGGTACTGGTCGTACTGTAGCATCAGCACCCTTGTAATATTGCAGTAGCGACGTACCCACGAGTATACGTCCGTCCTGTGGAAAAGCACGAATCGGAATCCGTAACGAGTACATGTACAATGTCCTGCAATGTACTGTTGCATGACTTTACTCGTCACACTTGTACCCTCCCCCTCTTGACAGATCAATGAGGCCGCCGCGAAGCAGACCTCCGTGGTTCTTGGCTCTTTTAGTGAAGCAATTACTGGGACTCATGAATGCGCGCTGGGTGAGCGTGCATGAAGTCAATGTACGCCTGAGTCTTGGCAAACTTGTGCCATTGGGGCGTCTCCAAGAAATCTTGTAACGCTGTGGTCCGGTGTACTTCGTTTAACCGGTGCCAAACAAGTGGAATGTCGTCATCACTGAAGTGCGTCATGAAGAGCAGATATTTGCCTCGTCGCCCAGGTAGCGACTTGATGCACACAACAGAGATGTGTGAGACATCAAACTCCTCGTCGTCTCCCTCAGGTACAATTACCGGAACACCTGGTCGTAGTGAAGCGGTAGAGCAGGGTCGCAAGTTGTTAACATGGAACACAGGATGTAAGCGTACTGTCGCTGGAAGTTTTAACCTGTAAATGTGTTTTCCAATCTGCTCCTCCACTGAAAAAGGTCCAAGCTCTCTATCTTTGAGTTTCCGATTCGGTTGTCCTCTCAGAAAAAGGTTTGTCGTGACGACTGACACCTTGTCTCCCTTAGTGAAATGTGGCGCTGTAGACGGTTCTGTGTTCGCCTGCATCTCGTCCTTGTGTAGCTGTAACACTGAGCGTACCAGGGTGTGTAGTTCCTGTAACAATCTCAACCGTTCTGTTGCGTCTTGCGAAATTGGAATCGAAGGTCGCATGCTGAATAGCAGGTCAGGAGGCTCCTTAGGAGAGAACCCAAAGTTAGCCTCAAACGGTGTATGCTCAATTCCGAGTGCACGCGAAGCGTTGTACGCGAATTCCACTTGCGGTAGTAGTGTCGTCCAATCAAAGCCGTCATAGCAACAGAAGCAACGAAGATGTTGCTGAAACGTGTTGTTCACGCGTTCTGTCAACCCGTCCGTTTCTGGATGTCGGCTGGAAGACATGTTCAGACGCGTTCCGAGGCGTCTCCAAAGTGTTTGCCAGAAGGCATTGACAAATTTTGGGTCGCGGTCGCTAATCCGCACCCGGGGCAGTCCATGTAAGCGGTAGACTCCATGTAAAAACAAAGTTGCAGTTTCTTCGGCAGTAATCGACTCTGTACATGGCAGAAAATGGGCCATTCGGGTTAGATGGCCTACTACAATCAGCACACTGTTAAAGCCATTGCTCTCAGGCAAGTGTGTCTGGTAGTCAAGACCAACTGTGTGCCACGGTCTGGGTGGAACAGGCAGTGGGTAAAGAGTCGCAGCCATCTGCGGTCGAATCTTCGCTCGTCGACACACGACGCAGCGTTCACAGAAATCTTTCACGTCTTGGCGGATTCGTTTCCACCAGAATCTGTCGAGTGCTTTAGCAAGAGTGCTAGCAACTCCTTTGTGACCAGCTGACGAACTTTCGTGTAGCTCTGTGATCAATCTCAGTCGGAGCTCAGAATTCTGTGGTATACAGAGGCGATTGAGGCGCCAAAAATATCCGTCTCCGGCTTCTATCCGGCTGTCTTTCGTCCACTCACCCTCGTCCCCATAAAACGAGTCTTGTGAGAACCCCTCGCGAACGAGATCAGCGAACTCAGGGCTCAGCTGTAGCGCGTCAACAGTCAGTAAATTTAACTGTGCGTCTTCAAACAGCAGCTGGGACTTCCGTCGTAATTCTCGATCTGACGGAACCTCGCCATCCCAAAATAAGGGTTCTGTGGCCTGAGGTACGAAGTCTGGACGCCGGCTTAACGGGTCAGCTTCGTTCAGAGCTCCCTTGCGATATGCAAGTGTCATCGAGCTCACAAACGGTTGCAAATCCCGCAGGTATCTTGCTTGCCGCTTGTTCAGCTTGTTGTTCGGTTGCCTGAGCAGATGTCGCAGTGTGTCGTGGTCTGTTACGACAAGGAACTTAGAGCATCCTTCAAGATAGCACCTCCAATGCTTGACAGCTTCGCATACGGCCAAAGCTTATAAGTCGTACGCAGAGTAAGTGTTACCACGCTCAGCTGGATTCAGCTTACGCGCCCAGTAAGAGAATGGTTGAAGACCTCCTCCTTGGTCTTGCAACAAGACTGCTGCAATCCCTACTATTGAAGCATCTGTAGCTACGGTGAACGTCGCGTCCGAGCCGACCTCCGGAAGGATCAGGCATGGCGCGGAAATGAGCCGTAACTTGAGAGTCTCGAAGGCTTCCAAACAGGTAGGCGTCAGCGTAACCTTATGTGGCTGGGACTTCCGTAGTAAGTCCGTCAATGGAGCCGTAAGGTCGCTAAAATGGTGTATGAATCTGGCGTAGAAGTTGCAGAATTGTACAAAACTGCGAACCTCCTTCTGCGTCTTGGGCACTGGCCAGTCTGCAACGGCCTCGACTTTCTTTGTGGAAACCGAAATTTTACCGGCTGACACAGTGTAGCCCAGATATTCCATCTCTTGCAGTCCGAAGAAGCATTTCTTAAGGCGTAATTTCAGCCCTTCCTCCTTGAATCGTTGTAGCACCAGACATAGGTGCTCCAGATACTCCTCCATTGTTCGACTGTAAATGCAGACGTCATCCAAGTAGACTGTCACGAAATTATGTAAAAAGTCGCGAAGAATGTCGTTCATCATCCGCTGAAATGTAGCCGGTGCATTGCACAGACCAAACGGCATGGCGACCCATTCCATTAAGCCATCACGGGTCTGAAAAGCCGTCTTGTGAACGTCCTAGTCACGCACTCGAACTTGCCAAAATCCAGAGGCGAGGTCGAGGTGTGTGTAAAAATTCGCGTCCTTAAGTTCGTCCAGAGTGTCATCCACACGTGGAAGTGGGTAAGCATCTTTACGCGTAACCTCATTAAGGCCACGGTAGTCAATGCACAGACGTAACGAGCCATCAGCTTTTCGCACAAATAGAATTGGCGAGCCGAACTCACTGTAGCTGGGACGGACCAGACCAGCCTCCACCGCGTCTTTGAGTTGTCGATTGAGCTCAGCGCGCTCTGCAGGTGACAATCTGTTCAGACGTTGGCGTCGCATCGGGCCAGTTGTTTCAATGGGATGATCCCACTGTCGGCTTACAGGTGGAGAGTCGACAGGTTGCAGTAACTCCTGGAAGTCATCGAAGAGTAACGACCGAAAGTTGGCACGTTGTTCAGCAGTTAGCTCCTCTTCAGTGTGAAAGTCTGTCGGTTGTTTAGCGGCTGACGTAACTTCAATGACGTAAAAATCAGCATGACGTCTTCTGCTGCGGCGCGTCTTGCGCATGAGTTTCTGAACTTTTAGTAGACGACAGCAACAGACACTCAGGGCGTCGTTCCTGGAGCGTAGTCTCCACAGCTGTGCCGTCCATTAATGTAAAAACCATGGTTGTACCAAACTGTAAAGAGGCATGTTCGTCATCAAGCCATGGTATACCCATGATTAAATCAGCTGTACGTAAATCACGTAAGACGTAAAAAGTCCGGTGAAATTCGTGTCGAGCCAGCTCAAAAGTGACATCACAGACTGGCGTAGAAGTCACTCGTTGTCCGTTGGCGAGTCGAACTGGGGTCTTAGTCGCAGACTTCCGAGTCTGTAAAGCAAAGCGTCGTACAAAGTCCTCTGACACAAAATCAAGTGTAGCAGCGCAGTCCACTAATCCAGAAATTTGGTGTCCACCATCAGGAGTTTTCACAGTTAGCTCAGTTCGAATTAACGGGCGAGCTTCCGTGAGGTCAGTCAGTGAGGCTGTAGCTGGCGAAGAAAATTGTTGTAGCGTAGCGATGGACGGTTCCACGTCGTCTGAAGGTACAGGTACCGAGTTGGGTTGATAAGATGTTGTTGAGTCGTTAAACGCACAATCTGCGTCGACTAACCACAACTGTATAGGCCAAGGAGCTGGAGCAACCACCTCCTGTTGCGCTGGGTTCTCCAGTGACTGTCGAGTAAAAAGCTGTGTCCTCGCTGGGAATTCTTGATAGAGTTTCCAGTTCTTAGTCACTTGAGTAAACTTCGCCCACTTCGGTAGTACAAAAACATCCATCGTAGATGTCGGAGATGTTCGACGACAATCCTCAAAATGTTGTGCAATTTGCTCAGCTAGCTCCCATGGTGGGTTGATGAACACCCGTTATCTTGTTAAGTCTCTCTCTAGAATCGAGTCACCCGGCGAACAGTGAGGTAAGTCACCGTGCGAGTTTAGACCTTCATCATCAGCACATCCCTCCAATGTGAAGTTGAATCGTGCATGCAGAGGGTCAAAGACTGAGTCAACCAGTTTCCAATCAATTGAACGTCTGGTTACAGGTTTACGACTCTGTCTCTGCTTAGTCTGACGACGACGACCTGCTACTAGCGTTGCAGGTGTCGCGACTGTAGTCGATGGAGATGCCGAAGGTGTTTCGACGACCTCTGTCGCTAACAGTGTCTCAGAACGAACAGTAGATGTAGCCGGCTGCTCCATTTCGATGGTAGAACAGCCTTGCCACCATCATTGCTTCTTAGATTCCATCGGTGCCTTGCCCTTCCACTCCGGGCATTGGAAAAGTCGGTGTCCCTTCTTGTGGCACTTGAAGCAGAGTCCCTCCTCCATGTGTTGCTTACGCTCTTCAGCTGTCATCGCTTTTACGAGCGTGTTGAAATCTTCGCGGCCAGATGTTTGACCACGTCCACCATTGTTGCCTCCACCGCGTCCACGTCCGCGGCCACGACCACGGCCACCTTTATTACGTTTCCATATCTTAGAGGCTTCATCGAGAGGGTCCTCAAGGTTGCGCTTGCGTGTAGGCTGGGCAGATGGGCCAGCAGTAGACCTTGTATTGCCGAGTTCCGGCGAATCTGTAACGACGTCGTTCAAAAAGTTTTGCAGCGCCACCAGAGTAATATGGTATCCCTTTTGTGCTCGGTGTGACTTCGCATGGTTCTTCAGCGCAGATTTCGCTAAGCCGTTAATGAAGCGCACGCACTGAACATGAGCTGTCAGGTGCTCACGAGACCGACGTAAGTAGTCGTTGTACTGCTTAGTGTAGTGCGCGTAACTCATCGTGCTGCTCTGCGAAAAGCTGAGCAAAGCGTTAATTGCGTCGTCCTTGATGTTCGGAAGAAACATTGAGTTGCTTAACTCCGTAACAAGCTCCTCGTACGTAGATGGAATTGGAGGCTGAGTTTTCCGGTTCAGCCACCACCCGTTTAGATGTCCAGCGAACTGTGAAGTAACCCATATAACTGAGTCGTACGAATCAGGCGTAATCCCTAGCATGAGAAAACGTTGAGGCTGAGCTTCAAGCCAATCCTCCAGTTCATTAGCCACACGACCACTCTGTAGTGGTGAATTAATTGCAGCCTTACGCTGGGTCTCCGTGAGGGTGACAGGTAGTCCAACCAAGTTGTGTGTAGGCATAGGCATTCCCACTCGTAAATCTGTAGGCCCTTCACCAGTCAGTTGGTTGATGTGTCCGCGAATTAGCAGCCAGACAAGACCAGAGTCGACCGTCGTAAACCGGGAGTGCATGAAGAACTGTCTCGGGATAGACGTGTCGTCTTGCAGGACTGGAACGTGTTGTTTGACTGCTCGGAAAAAAGATTCCCATTGAGTCACGTAACCAAAGTGAAGTAACTCACTCTTGTGCTTCTCAGCACGAAGTAACCCCTTCTGAGCGGGCGTAAGGACTAGTCCGTCAATGTTGATTGTTTCCGGGACGACGTAAGTGCCATCCGGATTAACTGTCGATTGTGCAGAAACTGCCTGTTCAACCTGAGCAGGTGTGCGTAAGTTGTTCGCAGCAAACAGGACAGGAATAGAAGCCGAGTACACGTAGACAAGCTGTCGTCCTTGAGGTAGCGTAACTCGAACATGTTCGCCACTCAACAGCGTTAAATCATCCGGTGTCAGAACAAGACCGGTCTCCTCGTGTAACTCACGAACAGCAGCGTCGACAGGCTCTTCGTTAGGTAAGATAGAGCCAGCTGGGAACCAAGTTTTACCAGAACGAGGCTCGCGTTGTAATATCAGCTTCAAGTCCGACGGCTTAGTTCCTCCAACATGAATTACCAACACCACGTAATGTCCGGGTCCTAGAGAAGCCATCTCAACTTAATCAAGCAATATCGAGCGAAGCAATGAGCAACGAAATAAGGCTAGGGATCGATGGTATCGTCGATATTTTACAAGCGCATTTCGTTGTGATCTCGGGGAGATTTCGCATTCGGGGTCCCCGAAAACATCACGAAATACGGTAGTAAAGTCCGGATGATATCATCGATCCCTAGCCTTACAACGAAAGCGTGCGTCGACCAAGAGAGCTCCGAGACCAGTGTGGCGGTTAGCCTCTGAAAGCTAAACGCTAGCACAAATCAGTTCTAGTCTGTCTAGTTCTGTCGTTGCAAGATGGCAAAATGATGTTGTCGAGAGGTAATGGTGAAAGATGTTTCACTGTTGTACTTAAGCAGTAGATGTTGTAAGTGAACAAAGGAATTGTTAAAAGGTTATGTCACCTCCCTCTACTGCATTGGGCTTAAATAGGTTTCTGCCCAGATTACTTACGCCTTCAAGCTACGCTTTCGTGTCATGCGTTAGGGCTGTCTAACCGTCGTCATCTACCTCGAGACGTGGCTTGCCTAGCATTGGGTTTCACGACGCGGCTCCAACTGCATCGAAGAGCTCGTTCTGGCGCGTCATCTGGCTAGTTAGATTAATTATGCATATCTGTACGTACCCGGAGGTACTGGTCGTACTGTAGCATCAACACCGTTGTAATATTGCAGTAGCGACGTACCCACGAGTATACGTCCGTCCTGTGGAAAAGCACGAATTGGAATCCGTAACGAGTACCTGTACAATGTCATGCAATGTACTGTTGCATGACTGTACTCGTCACACATTCGCCGTCTTTTTCTATCACCTATCGGATCGCGCTGTGGCCGTCCGCACCCTCCCCCGGAGGTTTACGTTGTTAGGGGGCCGCCTTAACGAGCAATGTGCCGTTACGATAACCCTAGGCACACTACTTGAGGGCTGAGGCAGCTTATCGATAACCGGGTACCGACTAGGGGAGGGGTTGGTAAAACACAGGGATCGAGTCGCCGTTCCTCAAAAGATGGTGGGTACGGAAATATTTCCCCTAAACCCCCCGTAACGGGTTTTTTCGGCGGCGGGTGATCCTAAGGACCGCCGCCGCAAGACCGTGCCGCTCCTCCGGCTGCGACCCACCTCCGTCTTGCGTAGCTTCATGCCTCGCCCTCACGGGAGACTTAAAACTCTCGGAGTGCTGGCGAATGCTAGCGAGTGCCGTGCCCTAGCGTTGCTTTCTAGTTGTCTGCCGCCAGCTTCAACACCCTCGTCCCACCGCTGATCTTTCCGTACCCTTCTTCGCCAAAATGCTTTTCGCAAACGCCGTCCCCGCCCCTTCGTTGGGAGAGTATCTGCAAGTATTTAGTCGCGGAAAAGACATATCGGACTGGCCGAGCGGGAGATCTTTGTGCCGGTGTACGGATATTATATTTTCCCAAAACCCTCCGTACAAGGTTTTCCGACAGCTGATGATCCCGCGGATCGCAGCTGCCGGTGCCTCGTTTAGCCCCCTAATGTGCCAAGCGTGGCACGGCTACATGGTTACCAGCGCCCACCGCGTGGAGGTAGAGATAGGTGCCGACGGGCATGCGAGCGCACCCCTCTCCGGGGCCACCGCCGCTGTGCCGCCGGCGGGCGCCCCAATTCCTACTGACTTCCGAGCCTAATTCTCGACGCGCGCCACGCGTGGGGCGGGTGTGGTTGGCACAAGCACATACCCAAGCATTCCAAACACCACCGTCAACGTGATGCGTCCCTAGCGGCCAAGTTGGACCTCGCCCCTCCCCTAAGCCAATCGCTCTCGCATGTTTGCAACGTGCAGTGTTTATCCAAACCTGCGTCATGTGCATTTTTGCTCGCTTGCTTTCCCAAAGCATCACCCGTGCCAACGGCGTGAACTTCCGTGCTCTATTCACACAAACACCCGCAAACCAAACCTCGCGCATTGAACACGGCACCCACGCCTCCAAAACCCCTCCAAAAACCCCCCAACAATACGATTATGTGGAACACAGAGTAATATGCAGCTTGGTTTGAGCGCTTGAGCAATGCCCAAGCGTGGCGCTCAGAATGACGTGTGTAGTTTAGACAATTTCCTAGGAATTTATGAGCTTAATTCGAAAAACTCCACCGACATCACCCGCTTTAAGCTGAGGTCTAACCACTCCGGATGACGGCTTACTGCTTGCTTCTCGGTTCTCCTACGATTGGGTGGTACTCGGGTATCGTCGTGCTTGACGTGGTGAGAGGGGAGCGTGCTCTTGACTAGCTTATGTTCGACATAATGCATGTCCGGACTTTTCTGGAGGAGTGTAGTATTGGTCGTTTGGCTCTCTTTATTCATCATGATTCTATCATCCTTGATGGTCAGATTAATTTGAATCTAGAGGTTTGCATATCCAATATCATGTGTGCGGGACAGTAACTCTAGCGGTTACTGTTACCGTTAATATCGGCGCGTCTCACCTGCAGGGCAACCACCTTGCCCGAACAGTTAGACACAGCCAACGACCAACGACTTCCCCAACGGTCAGCTCTAGCTAGCCCGTGCCTTGTAAGCCGTAGCTAGCCACGAGCCTAGGCACTCTCTGCTTTCGCGCTCAGCCAATCTAGGCTTCGCGCGAATGCAGTCTCGACTCTAGTAGTCGAGTAGGGTGTCAGTTTTACCTTTTCGTCCCATGCGCACTCGAGCGTCACGCGACACTTCCCCTCGTTCAGCTACGCAGTTCCCCAATATGCAGCCTGAGCAATCTACGTCCGCCGCAGCGGCCGACCCTCACGCTACCACACTCGAACAACGCACAGCCGAACAGATTCGTACGGCGGTTTTGGCATCGGAACAACGGATTACTGAGCAGTTTTTGGCGGCTAACGCTGCCTTATTCGCCCAGCTCCAACAGAAGACAGCCACTCCTGCTACTATTGATCAACAGCAGTTCATTCCCACCGACGCGACCACAGCGACGGAGGGTGGTAAGGAGGCCCCCGAGCCACCTATCGACCTGCTCGACGACGAACCCGACCCCTCCGCGGCCGATTTCGTCGACTTCACCTACTACGGCGAAGTCATCCCAGCCGGCCTCGAACGTCCCCCTCGAGACGTCGAAGAGCCACGTCTGTGGACTCTCACGGACGACACCGCCCGCGCTCTAAGCGACAAACGCACCCAAGCTGCCTACGACGAGTACCTACACATAGGGTGCTATGCCTTCTTCGACAGCTGCGCCAACGCGGCAATTGGCGAGGCTCAGGACACGCTGTCGCAAGGCCCACCTTTACCAATAGAGCAGGCGGCAGCGATTGCCCTCATCCGAGCGGGTCATCGCACCCACATGGCGACGGAGGAGGCCGCCCGTACTAGATTGGGCTTCCTCCGCCTCACCAAGGGCGGACAAACGAGCACGGATGGGGCCCGCGTCTTTGCCGAACTGGCCCACGAGCGCTTCTGCCGACCGCGCCCTACCGCGGTCTCCGGCACATTGTATGCGCTTCGCCAAGCGTTCGTCGACCGCACGATGGGAGTCAGCCTACACGCCGCCAGCAAGGCCGCTGCCGGAGCTGCTTTCGCGAAAATCACACCGGACAAGCCTTCCGGCCCCGATGCGCGAGCCCGCAAGGCCGCCGCCGACAAACGAAAAGCCGCCGCAGCAGCAGCAGCAGCAACCCGCGCTAACCCGCCACCCAAGCCGACCGACCCGGCTAAACCCTCGACCAAGAAATGACGGTGTGGCCCGCCGCGCCGATTCCTGCTCCCCGACGTCTTCCTACATGCGCCACCGCGTGCGTCGAAGATGGCGGGAGTGGGAGCGCATCGGCGCGAGCGGCCAAGTCCTAAACTGGATCCGCCATGGCGTCCGCGTGAAATTCAAACACGGCCTACGCCCCAAGCCCTTCAACCACGGCGTCTCAATGCTAGACGCGACGCCGGCCCAAGTCGAGTTTCTAAACTCGGAGCTCCCCCGCTTCGAGGCTTGCGGTGCTTGGGAGCGGGCGGACAACCCTCGCTACGTTTCCCGGATGTTTTTAGTTCCAAAACCCGGATGCAACCAATGGCGTTTGATTATCGACCTTCGAGAACTCAACCGTTATTGCTCGACCTTCACCATGACGTGCGAGACACTCAAGCACCTACGTCACCTCTCGCGTGCCGGCGACTACTTCGTCTCCCTCGACCTTGCCGACGGGTACTACACCCTTGGCATCCGGGAAGAAGACCGCGACTTCTTCACGGTCAACTACCGCGGCACGCTATGGCGCCTAGCATGCCTTCCTATGGGCTGGTCGGGGTCGGCTTACTACTTTTGCAAGCTCACTCAGGTGTTCACAAACCACCTACGTCGCCCCCCGCAACCGGTTTCAGCGGCTACTCTTCCCCACAGTCGCCGCCCTACAAAGCGCTTCCTCCGAAACGCGCGATGGCGTGGAACCCGACTACTCCCCTACATGGACGACTTCCTTTTCCTCGCCGACTCCTACGCGGACGCCCTCCTACTGCGACAGCGCGTCCAAGCCCTACTCGACACCCTCGGCCTCGAACGCAACCCCAAGAAAGGCGTTTGGACACCGACTCAAGTGGGCGACCATTTGGGGTTAACAGTGGACCTCTACCACGGCATGTTTCGCGCTCCGCCCGCGAAACTCCACCAGCTCGCGCAACAGGCCTCATCCCTACTCGGCCGAGCCGCGTCCAACGCCCGATGCCTGCCTACACGCCAAATTGCGGCTTTCGCCGGAAAAGCACAGTTCCTCTACCTCGCAATCGCCCCCGCGCGCTTCTTTTTACGCGAGCTCCACAACGTGTTAGCCACACGGGTTGGGTGGGGCGGACGCGTCCGCCTCACCCACCAACTACGCCGAGACCTCGAGTGGTGGCGCACGGTCCCCACTCAACACAACGGCCGGTCCATCTACAAGCCTATCGAGACCGCCTACCTCCACGCCGACTCGAGCGACTACGGTTGGGGGGCCGTTCTCAACGAGGACTCCAACTATCAAGCCCGTGGCTTTTGGAGCGCTACCGACCGCCATCAACACATTACGTGGAAGGAACTCCGAGCGGTGCGCCACGCGGTGGAATCTTTTCTACCACAACTCCGAGGCCGGCAAGTCCTCCTACACGAGGACAACACGGCTGTGGTCGCCGCCCTTACCAAGCTCACCTGACGCTCGCCCGCCATGATGGCCGAACTCCGACGCCTATGGTACCTCCTCGACAGCAACGACATCAACATCCGGCCGCGCTACATCCGTTCGGCGGCCAACATATGGGCCGACGCGCTAAGCCGCGAGTTGGACTACGAGGACTGGCAGCTCAACCCCCGTGTTTTCGCCCACCTTCAACGCCGGTGGGGGCCTCACACGATCGACCGTTTCGCGTCTATGCTCAACGCGCAGCTGCCCCGCTTCAACGCCCGCTGGCGCGACCCCTCATGCGAGGACGTCGACAGCCTCCGCCTCTCCGACGACGCGTGGCGGCGGGAAAACAACTACTGCAACCCGCCCTGGTCTGCCCTCCCTGCCCTCGCCGCCAAACTCGCCCAAGCTCAAGCCTCGGCCACTGTCATCGCGCCCTTTTGGCCCAACAAACCGTGGTACCACGCGTTCGCTCGATTGGCCACCGAAACTCTACACTTCCCAGCGGCGCGCGACCTATTCTTTCCCGGCAGGCGCGGCAAGCCCGAGGGGGTCGGGCCTCCCGCGTGGAGCATCGTGGCCTTTCGTCTCTAACCCCCTCGTGGCTCTACACCCGGCGCGGAGCGATTGGACGGGCGCTTCGCCCGCCGAAATTAACCGCCCAAGTACAGCGCGTGCCGCCTCTGCGTACATGACCACCCCGCTACGGCCTGCGCCTCGAAGCAGCACCGGCGCCCTGGTCCGCCAATCTGGCTGAAACTTTCCAAGACCTCCTAGGAACTGACAAGCTAGGAGTTACAGCGGTCGCTCTACTCAGCAACTCCCTAGCGCCCTCTACGTACTCAAGCTACGACAGCGCGCTGCGGCAATTTTTTATTTTCTGTACACAGGAAAATATCGCCCCCCTAAAGGCCACTCCCGCTACCATGGTACGCTACACCGCGTGGTTAGCCCTGCTCGGCACTGTCGCCGCAAGCTCCCTGCAACCCTACTTCTCTGCTGTCAACAAGTTCTTTCGCGACCACCAACGCCAACTTATCGCTGTGGGCGACCTCCTGGCGGACGCCCGACGTGGCCTCGAAATGCTGCAGCACCGCCTCATCCCCGCCACCACGCGCCTTCCTCTACCCGCGCCCGTCGCCCTCAACATCCTACAGGCCGCCGACACGCTACGCCTCACCCTTCCGTGGACACCCGCCGCGCTCTCCCAACTGCAACGTTTTAGAGCTTGCCTCGCTGTGTGCGTCAATTACACTTTTTTCTGCCGGGCCGAAACTGGCGCCCGTTGCCAGACAGGCGACCTAACCGTCGACAGACCTTCGCAGCAAATCTGTCTGTTTGTGAGAAAATCTAAAGGCGACCAGCGCCGCGACGCCAGCGAGAAACAAGTTATCGCTATCCCGGTCGCCGCCAACCCCGTCCTGGCGGACCTGCTCGACTACTACACGGAACAGCGCGCTATATTCTGCACTAAATTCTACAACAAGCCACCCCCGCTCGCCTTCTGGAGTTTCTCACCTTCGGAACCCTCCGCCGATTGGGGTGCCGCGTCCACCATCTCCACCTGGCTCTCCCTCGCCCTCCTCACAGTCAACTCGTCCGCGCCCGCCGGCTTTAAATGGACATCGCACAGCCTACGGAAAGGCGCGGCGTCCGCTGCCAGCTGCATCGGCGCGCCCCTCCCCGTAATCAAATTTATGGGTGGCTGGGCCAAGAACAGCTCTGTGACCGAAGGAAAATATATTGACCCAACCATGACCCCAACACCTGCTGCTTGGCGGTTCTTCGGCTGGCTCACTCCGTCCCCCCCGCAACACTAATTCTGGCTGTGCAAGCCTTTGGCTTTAGGTTACTGGCAAAACGTGCCCTAGGGTAAATGGTCAGATTGATTTGAATCTAGAGGTTTGCATATCCAATATCATGTGTACGGGACAGTAACTCTAGCGGTTACTGTTACCGTTAATATCGGCGCGTCTCACCTGCAGGGCAACCACCTTGCCCGAGCAGTTAGACACAGCCAACGACCAACGACTTCCCCAACGGTCAGCTCTAGCTAGCCCGTGCCTTATAAGCCGTAGCTAGCCACGAGCCTAGGCACTCTCTGCTTTCGCGCTCAGCCAATCTAGGCTTCGCGCGAACCCACCCACCCATGTGGGTGTCTTTTGGCCAAATTGTAAGCAATCTGACATCTTTGGCAAAACGTGCCATAGGGTAAATTATATATATGGCCGGAGATTATTTATGTGATTTCGAAGTTTTTCCTTATATATTTTGTAAGCAAGAACAATACAGTCTTGAATTAAATTATTCGTTCTTATTCATATTGTAATTTTCATGCTACGGGTACTTTTGCGCCTCTTCTGTATTATTTTTGCGATGTGTGAAGATTTTCATACCGTCGTCAAAGGCACGAGGACAAGTATGGGAAATGGGGGCAGGGCGAGAGGGTCATCGATCTAAAGCCTCACCCTGTCTCAGGTAACAATCATTTGGTATGCAGGTACAGGTCGCCGGCGATTTTCCTTTATTAGGTACTTATCGCCGATTTTTTTATGTCGACAATTAATAAGACTTTGTGATATCCGATTAGAAGGTTCACTCCTGCCCTTGTTTCCCCTCCCACTTTCCCTGTCCGTGCTCATCTGGTTCTTCTTGTAAGCAACTTCCGATTAGAAGGTTGAATGATTATCAGATAGATGTGAATCATCATCTTTGAGCTTGATGGCTGAAATATTTTTAAATAGTAAATTTATGTAATTGGATTACAAGAAGAACAACATGAGCACGGACAGGGAAAATAAAGGGACGGGAGTAATTTTATGCACCACATGATCTTCTCATAATATACGCAAGAATCACACCTAAGGATTACTATCAATGGATATGTCGTCCCCGTTCCGTGCAGTTTCTACTGGCCTGAGGTAAGAGGGGCTGCGACTGTGACGATATTTATTTATTCATCCAAGGCCTGTGAGTCGCTACCCGTACTAGCTCGCCATACTGCAAACGGCAGCGGCAGCAGCATATGACTAATTTTCTCCCACAACACGCAAGCCAGCGATTCTGCAACTTGCGGCGATAGCGATATCTTATTCATATGCATGTTGCAGCAACCATCACTCCTGCCCGGTACTCCAACTCTCTAAGCTTATTTTTCTCGCCAAAACTTTTGACCTGGTCGGCAATTATTCGACAGTTCATACCTGTAGGTCACTCCCCAGTCACTACGCGCCCACCCGCTACATTGTCACGCTCGTCGTAGGTGAAGATTATTCGGTGTAGAAGGTCGCACAAGCGCTGTAAGCACGTACGGGGCGATAGACGCGACTCCACAAGCTAGGTCGCTGTTGTTGAAGCTTAGGCACCTACCTGGGCGCCGCTGACGAGGTCTGCTGCACATGCAAGGTAAGGTGCTAAGAATGACGCACGGCGGGTCGGCGGCACAACCTGACATCAGCTTTCCACCTACCGGATATGTAGCAGCTTATCAGATCAGAAGTATCGCCGAAAAACTATAGACGCGATGAAAACTGCGGAAAAACCGAAAATGTTATTAGGACGGAACGGGAGCGGCAGTAGGCAACAGTAGGCGCACGAAACACTACATATGGGCTCGTAACTCCGCCACCAACCAGTTATCCGAAGAAAAAACTGTGTACATACACAAACACACGTTTTTTTTTAACACTAGTAAAAACAAGCACACGCGCCGGCGTGATGCTGCGTTTCCATATTAGTAGCAGCAGCAGCTTGATTATTATTTAGACGAAAAACTGGAGTTGAGGAATGCAGTACGCGCGCCCACGCAGATATATAGTAATTAATAATAATCCACTTCTGCTGAGTTTTTTTGCCGTGCGTCCGTCTGTCCGTCCGCCCGCCCAGTTTATTTGCCAGCGCAGAAGAAATCTGCGATGTTCGTCACCATTACTTGTCTCTTAGTATCTTTCTGGTAGTGTATGTAGCGCATATGTAGTCGTGCCTAGACTCCATTCGTTTCGCGCTATGAAGCAAGCGCAGCAGCCTATCGACGATAGTCGAATAACCAATTACACTGCTGCACCTGATGATGCATGGTATATGTAAGACGTGCGTGCGTGCCCGCTTATTATTTCAGTGTAATAGTGAGGTGTCGATTGCCGTGGCGGGCCTGATGCCGTCGTTCGGGCTGCCAATAAAGTTTGCTTATTAAGTTAATTATCGGCAGCCTGTGGTTTTGGTTGACACCGCCGCGTATATATGGGTAGTATATCGTACCCTACTATCGATCTGCTCTGCTATACTGCTGTAACTCATATTATATATGGTGATGATGACAGTCAGATCGATGTTGCGCTTTCTGGATAGCTGCTGCTGAAGTAGTGCTGATGATGGAAGCCTCAAAATGGACTTGTTGTAAAAATCGTGAACTGAATAAAGCGTGCTACGCAGTATCGTGTTATTGCTGCTGATATATGTGGGTAGCTTGGCGCAGACTCGCTCTGTTTTCGAAGGTATTTTATTCATATGTATATTTCGGTGATGATAATAAAAAGCCAGGTAGGTAGCGGTGGGGCTCCCGACGCGCTCGAGGCGCACGAGTGACGGAGCGAGCGACCTTACATGTACCTTACTACTATACTGCAGTGAGCCCATATTTCTTAGATCTAAACTCGCTATAGCGATCATGGCATGAATGGACTCCGTCTCTGGTGATGCCTTAGTCGAATCGTCGAACGTGTCAAATAATACTCTGAAAAAAACGCCGCCGTGGTATGCACGGTATTCGTAGCAGTGCGAGATGGCCATTCAACAGCCGCTAGCCAGTTGGTGATTTTGGACTTGCGACGACAATAGCTGCACATAGTTGGTTATTCTTGAGAGATCTGGTAATGGCATTACTTGCTAGCGCCACGGAGATGTCGGACTTTCGCACTTTTCTTTACCTTATGAGTCGCATCTGGTCGCTTAAATAATATTCTTGGCAAAATATGCCAGAGTAGCATAGAGCGTCTACTCGGTCTTATCGATCGCATCCATTTTTACCTGGACATTGAATGCTGGGTTCCTATCTTCGTGATGCCTTGAAGGAGGGTGGTGCAGCTGCTGTTGCCTGCCTCCCTACTGCTCCGAGGCCTCAGGCTTCTGAGCCCTTTTTCCTTTCCCTTTCACCTGTTTTCTGGTGTATTCCACTGCTTTCTTTGTAATCAAGTTTTACTTTAAAATGGACAGAAGCTCTTAATTAACTTTGTCATACAGTCTTAAGAGTTGCCGGAATTTTTTTCATTTTACTCCACGTACAGGTAAGGCACACGCAGTTGCAAGATTCAAGACAGTGAGTCTGAAGTACATTACAGACAAGGACCATCATTCTCTGGTCGGCAGAAAGTGAAAAAATTTACAAGAAAAGTAGCGGAAATGTACTGAAAGTGGCCAATAGATACATAATAATATTATCATGTTCGATCATTCTTGATTGTTAGAGCATATACGAATTACAAATAAAAGCTTCAATAAAAATCGAAATCATCCGTGGGATTCCTCTGCTTTTGCAATTAGCGTGTCAAACTGGACCAGTGGACCCCTTATTTATTCTTATTATTACTCCCCGCCCCCATCTGCTGAGCTTGAAGCCCCTAAAACTAATGCGTGGGTCATTGCTTTCCATGCCCACTCTTGATATAGGCACTGCTGTCCGGCGAAAAACACACTTCCTCATAATATGTCCCGACAAGGCGGACACAGTCTGTGCAATAATGACAGCGGCAGCGGCGGTGGGATGAATGACTGGCGGTATTCTTCCAATCAACCCAGTATCATCGGAGGCGGCCTCCAAAGCGACGGCGAAAGGCGTATGTTTGAGCCAAGGCGCCTTTTCATGGAGAACTTCCTCGGAACCGATTTCGACGAGACTGTTCATTGCCGGAACAATGATTACGCCCGCATGGACACCGACATGAATCCACCAATAATGACAGCGGCGATATCAGACGAAAAAAGAGGGCAGTCGGTGCAGTCTCCTGCTGGGCTATCCAACCAGTCAGACACATTCATATGGTCGAGGTCAAGTTATCGGGCTACCGCAGGTAGTGACGACCGCTTCCAACACTCTCATCACCAGCAAAGCCCACTCAGCGCTAATCGCCACCAACGTCGTCCTTCCATCTTCCACTACTCTTCCAATGACGAACCAAATGCCGATGGGCTTTCAGATGGACCTGGCATTATTGGCGGCAACAGCTCTGAACAGCAGACTGCGCACACTCTCGATTCCAGGCGCGGCCACGATGCAGAGCTGCCGTGGCTGCAGCTCAAGCACCGCGCCCTCTACCGCTGCGACAGCAGCAGCCAAATCAGTCAGCAGTACGACAGCTCTTCATGCTGCGCGAGTCCCCTCGGGCGGCTGATGGAAGTCAGCAGCGAGTTTCATGACCCTATGCCCTGCAATGCTGCGATGATGGCCCCTGATGAAGGCATCTCGAATGAGGGGTTTGACGAGCTGCTCTACAATGCATGGGATGCTGCACAACCCGCTGAGCAGTGGGCATCGGCAGACAACATGTTGCCTCAGTTCGTCAACCGAACTTCACAGCAGCCGTCAGGAAATGAAGGCATGCATGAGATGGCACTGCAGGATGTCATCTTCCACGAGGTACGTCACTACGCCGTAACACTGTTCTGCCGTTGATGATGTCGCTGATGATGAATTGGAAGTTACAGTTCTGAATAAACCTGACCTTACCTCAAGTGCACCGTTTCGGCAATCCGTTCCATCTAATGTCACTCTTGCGTTCGCTATGCCATTACAAAGCAATAATGAATGAAAGATGGTCGGTGGACAGCAACTGTGATGAACTGTTTTCGCATTACCTGTTTCTCGCAGGCATCAGCGGTAGTCCCAGGCGCCAACGCCGGCTGGCATCCGTTGGCTGCAAAGCATGACAGATATGGAACCGTGGCAGATAAGGCTTTGGCGTCTTCACACTTGATGCAGCAGGAGATTAGAATGCTCGCGCCTGGTATGACGCAGCGGCAGCTGGATTCTCAAGAGCTGTCTGGATACTTGAATTCACACCCAATGAGCACATTTCATCACGAGGCCAACCAGCACGAGAACCATCATCAGCAGCAGCACCTCCCATCCACTGTCAACCAGGATCAGCACTCTGCTGCTGACGTAATCCTAGTGGGTTATGGCGCTTTCGCTGCGAACCTTGAGGACTGCGACATTAAGGGCACCATTCTCGACAGCTTCCTGCCCGCAGACTCGGAAATCAACTTAAATGAGGACCGTACCCACGACGGTGGGCACTGCAGCGATGTGTGGTCGAAGCAACCCCAATCAAACATTCATCGCGCTCATAATCGAAGTTCCAGCTCATCTTTGCCAGCCATCGCGCA